>JAOYSI010024681.1:0-33457 GCA_025775065.1 Hiodon alosoides | reverse complement strand
GAGATGGAGACCCGTCGAACCTTAACCGAGTCCACTCCAGCGCTGAGATGGAGACCAGTCGAACCTTAACCGAGTCCACTCCAGTGCTGAGATGGAGACCCGTCGAACCTTAACCGAGTCCACTCCAGCGCTGAGATGGAGACCAGTCGAACCTTAACCGAGTCCCCTCCAGCGCTGAGATGGAGACCAGTCGAACCTTAACCGAGTCCACTCCAGCGCTGAGATGAAGACCAGTCGAACCTTAACCGAGTCCACTCCAGCGCCTCCCATGATGGCTCTCCAATGCTCTTCATTGCTCCAGTGATGTGTGTCATGCTGTGTACCACTTTCAGTTTCCTTTCTTTCCATCCCTGTTGAAATCGTCTCTCTTTCTTACTTCTCCTCTAAGTTCCTTTGCTGTCACTTCAAGCCTGCAGCCATTATTGTCCATCAAACTTGATATTCCTCAATAAAGGTACTGTCATAAACAATTTTGACAAATGCAGCAAGAGAGATAACTGGGACAAAGACGGACTAATCTCCCTCTTCCCGCTCCCTCTGGAGTGAAATTACAGTGAAAGATTTGATCAGTGTGTTAATGTAATGTAGTGGAAGTTTTTGAAAATCAATACGTTAGTCCGACGTGCCTTTTGAAGAATTTTATTACCAAGATACAGCTTTCTCAAGAAAGGATCAGTCCCAGAGTGTACAAGAGCATCTGCCGAGATCTGCTGCCATGGTACAGTAAGCATGGCAATTTATAGATCAAACTATCTGGGTGTAACTGTCTGGCCAAGCTAATCTAGTGCTGACGTTTGCAAAAAGACAAGTTTCATAACGATGCTGACGTTCGCAAAAGACAAGTTTCATGACTTTGCAATATAACTGTTTTGTGACGGCTAGGTTCCCTTATCTGCACCTTTCCAGACAACGATAGGTTGCATGAAGGCTCCTTTCTGCGTTAAGACAAGGTTTCATTTCAACACAAAGTGCACACAATGTATCTGTCCATTACAGTAACTGCCATTGGTGCAGACTTTAAGTCTTTCCACATAGCTATCCTTTTCTCTGGGCTGTGCTTTGTAAGTGTGGGCATTTAAAACTTTAATTAGTATCTCATCACTTCCTCTGTTTTACAATATACAATTCTTCTAACCCTTGTAAAAGGAACAATTAAGTCATATTTTATATTATTATTATAGCTATAAATATTCAAAACAACCATTAAAACCCACTAAGTATCAATTTAATCATTATTACCACATCTCCTCCGCACCTACTGTGGCTTTTCTGAAGGTTCTCCTGATGGAATGGTAATGGCAGAGTGATCTCCAAAATCTCCAATTGGTTTGAGTTTAGTTTGATGTAGGCAGAATTTCTCCAGAGGCTTGCAGTTTCTCTGTGATATGTAGAAGAGGTTGTACATGATAGTTTTCTGGTTTAAATATTAATCAAGCAGTGCGTAAAATGGCAAAATAGAGGAAAGCTCAATGATTAAGGCTGGTTGGGTTAATCTTTTAATTTGGCGATGTGCGAAAAGTTCAATAGCGTGCCTCTACAACCCCTATTGTTCAACTTTTAGCTTTATTTAACTGTAATCTTAGATAATATATACACATCTATATGAGAGAGAGAGATTAATTGATTACACCAAAATGGCAACATCACACAATAAAAGAAAAAAACCTCCCATTGCAATATTTCTATGTGAAAACAGCAGAGACATTAAATTCAGTGCAACAATGTATTCAATAAAAAAAAAACAAAATGAAAAGAAAGAAATATTGAAACACAATCAACCTAAAAGTAGCTATTCTGAATTCTGTTTCGCACAGTAGTACCATTGTAAATAAACATTGTTTTTCATTAAAAAAGCATATATTGGACAGGTTTTAAAATTTCCATCTTTTACATGCTTGGCAACTACATTATGGCTCACAACCAAAATACTTCAACAGCAAAATATTAAAAACTATTTTTTTCATTTTAGTTTGCCCTCACTGGCAAAAACAAAATAACACAGTTAAGTCTGAACAATAATCTGATTTTCTTTCTGTGCCATCACACACACCATCCAGCCATCAAACCGAGACTACACTAGTCGAACCTTTCTAACCCTTTATAATCAGAAAATTGGAGATCATTTCTGCTGGGCGTGGCTGCAAGTTTGGCTGACCCCAGTGCTTGAGGGCGTGGCTCTTGGCCACGTTTCACAGTATGTATGAACCGGGGAGGGAACCCAAGAATATTAAGACAAGTACAATGAATCCTCACTACTAAACCTTTGCGACAGGGTTATAAGGAAAACAGAAACCAAGTTGAGGTGTAGGGCGAATGAAAACAAAGAATGAACCAAACAGTGCACGTGAGTTAGTGGAATGTTAATTGATTAATTAGTTGATTGAAAAACGTGACGGAGTAACAGAGGAGGTGAAGGTGAACCGTGACACATATCTGGTGTGTTGGCATGCGTCACCTTAACAAAGCCAATAAGGATATTAGTTGGCAAGAGAAAACTATCTACAAACTTTTTTTTTTTTTTTTGTGTGAGAAGGATGCTGCTGTCGTTACTCACTCAGTGACAAAGACAGGCTAGATACATTGATGGAAGGATAATCAGCGTTCAAATTAGCGTTCATGCTTAACAAATCATGCTTCTAAAAATTTTTTTTTAAATAACCAAAATCGAATTAAAGTAACAAGCTCACACTGGTGTGACCTGTTAAATTATTTACTCTCACTGCAAATTCAATTGGTCACACTCTAGAGCCCTGAAATGACTTTTAAACAATCTCTCGCAGGATGCTTGCAAGCAATAATGCTCCCAAAATGTTGAAAAATGCATTACAGGAATAATATGAGGGATCTGAAAACATGTGGCCAGTCTGGCCTCAAAGGGGGCCATGTTTGATTTACATTCCACATTTTAATCATCTAGCAGACACTCTTATCCACAGTGGCGTACACGAGTGCTGAAGGGTCAAAGTGCAATTTAAGATAGCAAGCTACAATGTCCTATAGAAAAGTGCTGCAGGACTTTTTAAAGGTACAAAGATAAGAGTTACTAAGAGGATAGCATACAAATTAAGACTATTACAACAATTAATATAGGAGACCAACTGACTACTATTATTGTTACACTATTGTGGGTTTTTATGTGCTTGCCAGATCCTTTTGAACGTCAGAGTTTATAAATGTAGAACAAAGGAATATTAACCCCAAACAACAAGGAAATAACAAAATCTGTGTCGCTGCCAGTACCTTCGTAGAAAGGCTGAAAACATGAAGAAACCTTTTTAAAACGAAAACCACACTAATACACAACAACACAACGGAGGGCTGAACTTCTGATGAGAGAGGCTTCAGGCAATATCGCTTCAATACAATCTCATTTGAGCTTTTTGCTGACATTATTTTTTCTCTATCTGCCCTGACTGTGACAGATGCTGGTGTTCAAAAGCAGCCACAGATTTGACCACCAGTGCGGTGTGTCGCTGAGATCAGAACCGATACCGGGCTTAATACAGGCAAGAGAGAGCCACAGATCTGACCACCAGTGCGGTGTGTCGCTCAGATCAGAACCGATACCGGGCTTGATACAGGCAAGAGAGAGCCACAGATTTGACCACCAGTGCGGTGTGTCGCTCAGATCAGAACCGATACAGGGCTTGATACAGGCAAGAGAGAGCCACAGATTTGACCACCAGTGCGGTGTGTCGCTGAGATCAGAACCGATACCGGGCTTAATACAGTCAAGAGAGAGCCACAGATTTGACCACCAGTGCGGTGTGTCGCTGAGATCAGAACTGTTTTTCTGTGTCAGTAGCAGAGACCACATCAAAATTCTTTTTAAAATAAGTTTTCCTTGAGCGAGCTCACATTTCACTTGATCAGCCTCATGCTTTTGACTAGCATTTCAGGATTTTATTTTTGCGCTTATGTGTGGCTAATAGCAGGTGAGTTTTTAATAATATTTCACTCCAAAGAAAATACTAACCGAACCCAGGCAGAGCCCAAATGAATTGTCCTAACTAATACCCAGCCCAGTCCGAACATGAAGTTTTGAGTGGAGAATGCTCTGTCAAAACTCTTAGTGACTTTGGTATGAAGAGGACTCTTGACTCTTTGGAACATGGAATCCTTCCAGAAGACAGCAAAGTGCTTGGAAATACTTTGAGAGTGCCACGGAGTGCAGAGTGAAGTGTAGAAATGCATGCCTTTCCAGAATGTACATGTTAACAATGAAAATGCCAGGTCATTCATCTCAGCTGCAACAACTGTGTCAATGAAATTAGGAAAGATTTCAGGATATTGGTCCACATTCTTTTAAACATTTAAAACAAATGTCCTCCAATCACAAAAGTCACACATGAGTTAAATAAATACTTTTATTATCCACTCATGCTGTTCAATAATTACAGCTTACGTAGTACTATCCTGTTGCAATTACCTTGGTTATACCGCAGACGCTCTGGATGGGACTGTCATCCTTAGTGGTGAAACGCTATCAGAGTTTCAGCTTAATTTCCAGAGTGGCGTTTTAGCTGTGGAAAATGTTTCCCCCGTTTTCGGATTACTCTCTTTTTATCATTAACATGAAAAAAATAGTAGTGTTGCCACTTTCCTTAAGAAAACCAAGGGGACATTTTTTTGCATTTTACCATTTGTATATGCACAGGTTCACAGAGCAGTTTTTCATCGTATACAATTTTTAATTGTGTAAATAGAAATTATAAATCCAACCGGTGTGTATTTCTGAATTAGACATTAGACAAACATTCTTTGGAATGTTTGGTTTCTGTCAATTTAAACCTCGAGGAATGGCAAGATCGCCGTCTGCACCAAATATGTCCCCTCTTGCATCAGGTTGCGTCAGTGTCCTTTACAGAATATTTCTGCAAAATGACAGTTAATTGAATACAATTAAAGTATGCACAGTGTGGAGTGGAGAGAAACAAAAAAAACGTAAAATTAAACCTCTGGGGTCCATAGCCTGCTTGGACTTACCGAATGAGACAGATGGCGTTGACTTTAAATGACTAGAATCTCATATTATTACCCCCATACGTCTACGCACCCTGAACTAACTGTCGTTTCTACAGATGTCTATTGAACACAATCGAATATCATTTATTATTGGCCTGAGATGGACATATCGAGGAATGGTTGAGTATGTTTTCTGCATACATGTATTTACCCATGTATTAATACAAATTTAGCAAATTTACACTGAGAAGTTGTATTGAACTTGTATTGCAGTGGTGTGCAGCAAGGGGACATATTTTAGCTGCCAAAAGGCATCGAGACCTGTCAAAACGCTCTCCAATAACGGTCATTATGTTAACATTTTAAGATGACACTTTTAGACTGTTTTTTTTTTTCTCGCTCTCTTTTTTTTAATGTGTGACATAACTATGTTTTCCTGGACATTATTTGCTATTTCAGTAGCTCTCGATTTAATTTAATGAAAGCACTCTGCTACCCGTTTACGGTTATTACTTAACATAATGCTAAATCGTTGCATTTTAAAGTTAAGTAAAATATTTCAACCATATACCAATATACATTTAAAAGCCATGCCAAAAGAAGTTTTTAATTTCCTACTCTAGGTTTGAGAATCTTGGGAGCTTGTTGTGTGGACCTAATATCGGGAAATTATGGAAGACTGCAGCCGGCCATGAATATGTGTGTGTCATGATTGACTATTTGACTAAGTGGGTTAAATATTTCTGCTTCTGATTTTGCCGAATGCATCATGAGAGTTTTTTATTATTATTATTATTATTTTTTTACAGATTTGGAGCACCAGAAATCATGCTGTATAATTTTACTGAAGTTAACAAAACGTATATATTTTTTTTGCTTATTGTTCATATGTACTTCGACATGCAAAAATATCAATTTCTAAATTTCCTTTATTTTTGCTACAGTGAACTGTTTTGTGACGAATTAGTAGTCACAGAAGTAACGGGATGCATTGAATCTGCTGTTAAAGACAATACAAAAAGACCCCAAAGAGCAAGGAAAGGCTGGATAAAGACACACTTGCTCCTCAAACCAAACACCTTACACCTTCAAGCAGACTTAAGTCTTATTTTTGCCAGAGTAAAAATTTAGACAAAAAAAAGGAATATTGGAGAGTGTTTGTAAAAAAACTCAGACCTAAAAGCTCAAATTGGCCAGCTTCTCTCTAAAGCTTTGAATCACTTGAATCCCTTTGTAGAATGTTGAGATCTGATTGCCAGGCTTTTAAAGAAGGGGCTACTATATTATAACCTAAAAAACCTGAGATAGTGACTTAGCATGGCTTTTTATCTGTACTGGGCTCTGAGGAAGTGTGTTTATAACATCCGAGCTAAAACATAACACTAGGTCATGACTGCATACATATATCTTGAAGGCTTTGCTGTGACGATTGATATAGCCAGGTTAGCCGGAAAATCTGAGAATTTGATAACAACAAGTTTACAAGGTCTGGCTGGCTTATGAATACTGACTAGAAAGACTGACATTGATGATTTAACAGAATCAGCATGCATAAAAACTTGTGTTTCTTTCAGTCTTTCAAAGACAAGAAATGATGCTCCGGTTTTACGGAGCTAGAATATATCTGTGATGTGTTCCTGAATAAAATACATCTGAGCTGAATTGCTGACATCTGTTGTCTAGTCAACAATAACAGAGACTTTAATTTGTCTCTTATAACAACTGCAGCGATCAGACCACTTTGGGTTTTACTGGGAATATCCATTGCTTGATAGCGCAAATTATTTTTCTTACTTTGCTCACAACAGGGAGAAATTCCAAATAATTACATAGTTTAGATGACCCACAGATTCTACAGATCCTATAAAGAAGATTTTCCCTATTTTTTTCCTTACTTTTGCATTATGACAGTCCATTTCCCTTTTCATTTTCTTATCAAGCAGTAGATAAATTCTTGTCTCCATGAATGTTTTCATAGTTACATAGTTACCTGGGGTATCTTTCATAGTTTGACAGTTTAAAATGCCAAACAAACCCCTCCTTATATGAAGTTATGGGAGACGTAGAGTCTTCCCTTTATAATAACGGTGACTTTTCTTTTATCCAAATGTCCATCAGGAAAACTAGTAAATCCGCAAATCATATCTTCCTTTCCTGACGTCATTATTCTTTTACCGTAGTAAATCGTCAGCTAGTCATCCTTTAAGATAACGATATAACTGGTCTGACTTATGGGAACCCCATTTGTGTGGAATCCGTAATTCTGAGGGGCCCAGCAAGCATCAACGTATTACTGCATAACTTTCAACATGAGATCCTGACCTACATTGTAACAGTGCACCTAAAACAAGCGAGATAAGGATTTTTGTTGAGTAAGAATCCAGTTTATTTTGTTTTCCACAGTCATATCAATAGTGAAATTGGTTCTTTCGCTATAGAAGAATCAAATATGGAACTGATGAAGCCGTTGATTTTTAAACTCAGCTTTGTTACTCAACATATATTATGTGTCTGCTATCATGCAGTTCTCACATCCGCCTCTGGGTGTCTGGGTTTGTTTACTCCCTTTGGAAAATGCATTCTGTTTAGCACTTTGACAATTCAGTTGTAAAAATGTTCTATAACCACTACATTTTGATTGAATTTACAAGCTAAAATTAGAATTTTAATACAAATGACAGCCTGTTAAAAGTTAATAACAGTTGTTTAATCTACATGTACACCATTATTTGAGAAATGGCGACATATACTATATATATTATACATATGTGCTGGTGTCGTCTGAGCCCACAGTGTCATGCTCCTTAGTCGCTGACGGAGGACCAGAGCTTCCCCCGTGGTTGTGACTTCCCTTCGGCCATAGGATGGAGACAATAGGATGGTGTTATCACTGCACCTGGTGTGTGCGCGTTTGTGTGCCCAGTTACACGTGTGCAGTAAACTGATGTGTTTCTTGCATAGATCTTGGTTTCATCATCTTTATTAGACAGGTAACTGAGGAAGCTGTTGTCTAATACAATTTGTATTCATTGCTTTGTTGTGTTTGGAGTTGCATGCTTTCCCAAGATACGACGGATAAGCATATTAATTATGGTTTGTTTGTGGTATGTACTGCAGTGATTTTGTGTACATCAAAAACATTGGATCAGAGGTCATTCGTCTTGTAAGATATGATTTCATTAAAACACTTCCATTTGATTCAGAAGTTCGTTCATGTGGAGGGCTTCCAGAATACAGGTTAAACTGATAAAACCCCACTAGTAGAAAAACACAAGAACTAAATCCATTATTTAACCCTTGTGTGGGGCTCATGTTTTTGTTATTCACCCAGTGTTTTCGCCGGTCTGATGGACCCACAACATTGTTGGGCTTTATAAACAATACAGCCATTACAATTTAGGGCGAAAATATTGAATACTTAATACTTAGATGTTGACTTGTATCAATCACAAGCAATATAGATAGCATACATGGCTAACGTTTCCCATTTACCTCTGCTAGATCACATTTATCAGCAAAAGCGCTATTAGTTGTTTTTTTGATAAAGAAAAATCTATTATAGTCAAGACACGTGTTGATTAAATCATGTTAATCTTGAACAAATATAAATGAAAAAAGGTTTTCATCACTATTGATGTTTATTGCTTTGAACTGAAGAAACTGGAAGGACACATTTTACGTACAGTACTTAATGGAAATGATAAATAGGCCCCATTGAACACAAAGTAAGGCAGGTCGAGACACCACATGAGGCATAGCGTATTACCGTGTCTGTGTCGTGAATGTATTCAGTGCACTTGACACATGTGTACTGTCTCTTCCCATCCTTCTTGGGTCCAAGTGGCTAGCGAAAGGAAGATGGAGTGGGAGACTGACAGACAGACAGGCAGGGAGATGGACAGGTTATTTGGTTCTGGGATGAATAAATAGCATGTTCGATTTGGTTTGATTTGTTCTGGCTCTTTGCTGGGTTACTCGAAAGAAGGCAGGTTATTTATTTATTATTAACTAATATTTCTGAGACACTGTTTAGCTGCCTAGCTATCACTCAGGTCCTCGTTGATCCTGAGGTGACCTGTTGCATTGTGAAATGGCCAACATCTATTTGCCACTCGAACTAGAAAATATCTATGCATAGTTACATAACAAATGGTATTTGCATTGCTGATGGAAGATCATTCATTATTATGATTCTGGATTTTATATAAATCTAAATCTTAAATCTCTGAGTTAGCTGGTTTAGCCTTTTTGCGATTTGGAGTCTTCAACACAAAACATAATTGTATATAATTAATTAAATTAAAATGCAGTTAGTAGCATGTTTAAAATAGCAGCAAATACTGTTTGCTGTATGAAGGACTTAAAAGCAAAAATAAAAATAAAAATATTCATGGATTCATGAAAAATATTTGGCACACGAAGGCAACCAAACGGTCCAATATTGAACATTTGTCTTATAGTATACTGTGTACATTTTTTACTCAGGAGACCAGGCCCGGGGAAAGAACATTTGATCTGAAAAACTGCATTGCATTTTTTTGACAGCAAACCAGGAATGAGAAATACTATGTAGTGTATTGTTTTAAGAAGAAATGTGAAAATTATCCCAAAGGCAACAAAAAAGTGTTTTTCCATGCCGGGGTGTTTGAAGCAGAGCCCAGTTTTGTCTTTCAACTTCTGCGATAAAATAAATAATCTGTGGTGCAGTTTTTATGTTTTATCTTTAAATTAATTGTATCTTTTTTAATCTTTTGACTGTGTTGGGCCTGCACACTGGGTCTGCTTCAATCTGTATGATCAAGAGCGGTTGCCAGGCAGGGTTGGAGCCTGTGGCTGATAAATGAATACTACAGTGTAATACTGTACCAACCAACTAGCTATCCTGTTCTAAACCTATCCCCCTGAGTGAGAACAATTTCACTGAAAGAATACAGAACTGCCATATAAACTGTACAATCGCATTCTAAGTACACAACGCTACTCCGACCTCCGGCACTCATTCCAGCACTCATTCGATCAGCGAAGTTGACTTACCATCACATTTTACAGTCAAGATTCAGAGAAGCCTTATTAACGTTCTTGAAAATGGCCACGCAATCAAGGCCTTAAAATTCTGCGTTTAAACATCTTAGGAGAGTTAAACAACACAAAACAACCACAAAAACCAAAGTGCATTGAGTTACAACAGTGGTGTGAGACTATACAGGCCTACCTGTTGAACTAGTAGTTAATTCTTATATGATTCAATAATCTTGTGTACGGATCAACCGACTGATTAACTCACTTTTCATTTAAGAAGGGACTGTAAAAATATCTTCCAGTAATGTTTGAGTAATTTGAGAAAGTCTATATCAGGGGATTTCCTTTCATTGCAGGAAACTTTGGCTGCCTGCAACAATGACTCCAGAAGCTCTTACCATCTGTCACAACACCGTTGCCCATCAAATAAAAAGTGATTCCACATAGCACTAGGTTTTTTTTGGTACTATTAACCATGCTGTGAAAAACTGAGTGTTCAGGTAAAGAGAGCGATAATCTGTTATCACAAAGTTCCAGGAAAGGAGTCCTCAGTCACGATTTCCATCTGCAAAGATTTTCTAATACCTAGCATTCTCACTGTTGTTGCACAATACAGGGGGAAGAATATTCTCGAATTAGCTAAAACTCTTTTCTTTGACCTGTGAGCTTTTAGCATGTCTTGAATATTATGCTGTTAGATGCAAGTACAAAAATACTTTTGCAATAAAAACACGTCACTGCCAAAATTATGATTCCTTCATTAATTTCCCGGAACCGATTAATCCAATTCAGGGTCACAGCACACCAGAACCTAACCCAAAGGCAGAGGGTGTCGGGCTGGTTACACCTAGAATGCGACACAAAAAGGATACAGGCACAGACACAGACACAGACACAGACACAATAGTGAGCAACCCACCTAATTTATAGGAGAAATAATTCGATTTCTACATAATAGATTAAACCTGAACTTCTCCTGACCCAATGTGAGATTACACAATGCCTGCCCTTCGACTGCTGTTTAATTTCAGTTTAATTGTGATCATTTCAGTTTGTTTTGAAACCAAAAAGCGAGCAGATTGGATGTTCGTGACACATTTTTATTAATACATTATATTGCTACATTTATATTGGTTAAATGCTTTTAAACTCCTGCCCAAGGCCGTCCAAACCTGGAGAGATGACACCTGGGGTCTCCTTATTCCCACGGTTGGGTTCATTTATGAAAGAACCCTGAAGTCTCTATGGAGAAAAAATGAATAAATGAAGCCTGTCTCGCCTCTGTAGTTTCTTCATTAAGCTGTTTCACATTACTGTCATACATTTGCATAGTTTATGAACCGCCACGAGCAAATTTCTCATCATTAGAAAGACTCTTACCACACTTTATTAGATCCAAAATCAAGGCCTTTGAGTAGCGCAACGCATAATATGTTCCTAAAATCCACAGGAAAATTGGCATTAAATAGACGTTTCCCTGTCTTGTAATTTTAAGTAAGAGCTGTGTTGTTACATAACCTTTGACCTTCCATTTTCATGATTTATTTGGCAGATGCTTCTTTAACCTACATGGCCACTATTTTTGTTCTAACATCAAGAGACGTCAAACCGTATACAGGCTCACAAATGTTTCAATCGGTGCAGGCCCATTGCATCTGTTAGCATTTCAACCTGCTTTCTCATACATCATTTGGCTCACGTTGAACAGTTTTGACATATTCAGCTTTTCTCGTATATCTTGCCATCAAGTCCTGTTCAAATATAAATGGCAGAAATCACCCCATTTATTCCATTTCTAAGCGATACATTGGATTTTGTTAACTATGCACCCTCTACATTTAGTAAATGTCCTACTAGGTAGGCATACATGTGTGGAATGTTAAGTGAATGATTGGTTGGCAGGATCTGTAAGAAGTGACGGATTAGCAAAAAGGGTGAACTCAGACAAATAGCTTTGTCTGAGCTTGGGCAATTACCTTTATCAACTGTGAGAGGCTTAATTGCAAATTTGAACCACAAAAAAGAATTGGGCACAAAATACTCAACTCAAAAGTCCCTTTCTGAGAAAAAATTATGTTCTGCCATCATAAGAAACAAAACACAGGCCCTTCATTAAAAAATAAAGTACACATACAAAGTTTTTAGTCCTCCGGAAAGCCAAAGACCATTGTACCATGTCTCTTTTAAAGTCTTTATTGGGAGCACCCTAGAGTGGTCTCATTAGGCAAACCACACTAGGTAAATTGGTTCCTGGCTTTGGGTGTGTCTGCACAGGCGTACTGTCAGTACTGCCCTTCCGGTTGGCATGTTGAACGGTATGTTTACGTTTCTGTGACAGAGAAAGGCAGAGAGCAATTAGCGTTTTCATTCTATTGATTTTACTGTCCTGAGGGGCCCCTTCTTGCCGATCCGCATTGATACACTGTACTTTTAGAATCGAGCATTCTGGTGTGTGAATGTTTCCTTAGGAGATACTTTGCAATTCATGAGTCCGTGAGTGCAGAATAAGTGGTGCACAATGCCCACCCAGCTTATCGATGCTTTCTAACTCTTTACGGACGTGTTTCTGTTGTTTTCACAGAGTTAACCCACGGTCAGGAGGCAGGCAGTTGTGCAGACGGTTCGCCATCCACCTCAGTCTCTCAAGCTTGTTTAACCGGGTATGATGCGCGTACGGAACTGATTCAGATTCCAGCTCAGGGCCAAAAAGGCGAGACAACATACTTAAACAGGTGTGTTATCATGCGCCCACAACTCTTGCACTTCCCGGCATCATTGACCATCAGCCGGATGTTTTTCTGCTAGCTTGGTCAGTTCTCGGTCCGGTGTCAGCAGGGGATCGGACACTTCTATCTAGGTGTATTTATTTGGAACAAGTATTGGCGCGGGAGGCCAGCACTCTCTGTGGATCCCAATCAGTAGTGGGGGAGACGATTGACTGAAGAGATCAGCGGGGGGGGGAGAGTGGTTGAGTGAACCTGAAGTCTCCCTAAAGAGTCTTTGCCTTTTAGTGATGTGAAACTTTGCTGCCTTTGAGGCTGGACACCAAATGTGGTGCAAGTTACTGGACCACCGGTAATTGTGCAAATACCACAGTGGCAAATAACATAAGTGGGAGTGTGAAAACAACGAATACATGTAAAGAAAATTTAGAGATAAAGGAATATATGTGGCCCTTGGTAAAATCTGAAAGACAGAAGCCTGGAATGTCTATGGTGGCAATGTGACTGTGTAAGTTTCTGGAAGCACACTCCACATATAAGGCATGAGGGTGGAACATGAAATGGAAGATTTTTTGCCCATATGAAACGGTAGATTCAGTTAAAGACATTTATTAAATATGGATTTTGTTTTGCCATTTCCATAGCAGTAGGCACATAAACATAAATCAAAATATATCACAAATATGAAATACAATTTCAAAAGACTGGAATTGTTTTACTGTATTTGGTCTCCAGAGAAACAAATTAAATTAGGTTATTTTTTTTCCCCAGCCAATTTACAAAGTCCCATGAGTCAACAGAACACAAACATTTTTGACGTTCTGTGTGTCTGACACCAAATATTCAGCCTAGAGTGAAGACTCCTTTTTGGCTACATCATTATATTAGTATGTGAAGGCTATTGATCTGAACCAGTTAATAAGATTAGCCCAGGTGAATGTCTTAACATCAAGTAATTGAAAGTATATGAGATATGAGAATTTAATTAGCTCTCTGTCAAGCGATGTTATGTTGGAGCCTCATAATGCAACATCAAAAAAGCATACTGCACCAGCTTTCTGGATTTTGAGAATCAAAATTAATGCTGCAGCACAGAATATGCCCATTGTGTTCAATAATTAATAAAAATGATTATATTGATATCATTTTTCTTTTTTCCCTTTGCATAAAATATTGTTGGCTTACAGCATGGACATCAGCCTCCAGTGACATTTTACCAAAACAACAATGGAAACGAAGATACAGTGCCTTGCAGGTATATTCACCCCCCTTGGACGTTTCCACATTTTTCAGTGTTACAAGTTGGTGTTACAAATTTTTACCGTTTGTTTTACACAAAAATACCTAACACTTTGAAGGTGCAACATATTTTTTATTGTGAAACAAAAGTTATTTACAAGGAAAAAACAGACATTCACCCCCTGAGTCAATACTGCAACTGCCACTGAGAGCCTTTTGGGGGTTCTATCAGCTTTGCACTTCTGAATTCTGCAATTCCTGCAGACGTTTAGTTTTGGTCTGATCAGACCAGAGAACCTTTATTCCACGTTTGCCGTGTCTCCCACAGGAGGCTGTGCCTTTTGGGATTCTCTATGGGTTCTTTTCAGCAGGCTTATAGATGTGCTTATAGCAAGTGGTACACAGCTTAAATCTGGCAAAGTGATCATCAATATATAGATCATTAAAATTGTACAGACCTGTCCGATACCAAATTATAGACCCTGAATCGAGTTTGGCAGATACAAATAAATGGCTTTTATAGATGCCTGCTGATAAGGAGAACGGGGTCAATTTAAATTTGTAGCCAGATTTTTAGAGTAGTAATTTTCGGCAAGCCATTCCATCTCTGCAAATTATCTTTCACCTTTGCTGTTAGAGCAGAGAAGTTCTGCTCAAGCAGTGAGTGAAGGGACTGGATGAAATTAGTTCCCAGGTACCTAAACTCTGCCTTAGACAATTGGATAGGAGCCAGTTGGTTAATAGGAAAGCATTTCATTTTACTTAAAAATAGATCATAAACTGTATGTGGGGTACAGAATCATAAAGGAGCATAGCACCTGCATGGGTCAGTTATGTTCACCGCCCTGTTCACGAAAATGGATCTCTCCTTGGCTCTCGTAGCCCATTCCATGCTAGTATTAACCTGCTACTAGATGGGTGTACCTACTAATGAACTGACCACTGAGTGCATCAAATAAAACACAAAAGAAAGAAGAATCTTGTTCTTTTTAATATATACAAAGCAAAACATCATGGTATGGCATATTGGGTTTTGGCCTTTTATAGTTTGGTAGAAAATAAGGGTTTTAATCTTTGGGTTTGTAATACTTCCTTTGATCAGAGAATATTTACAGAAGGAGAATGGAAATAAGATTTTTTTTTCTTCCTTCCATTTCAAGAGCTCCTTCGACATTCCACAGCTAACTTTTGTGGGGGATAAATATTAAACAAAAGGTCATATTCATAAATCCATTATATTTGGATCTTTTAGGGAGGAAAATGAAAATGCATGGCGTTGAACATTGCAACGCTGCAATGTCTCATTGTTGCTCGAGCCTTTTAACTACACAGCCACGGCAGAACGAGACGGGTCACAGGTCGCACAGTGTCTGCCTCAGGGGAATACTTTGTTCAGATGATAATCAGTGAATCTGAATCTCATTTACTCTTATTGAGGGGGTTTCCATTCATGTAAAAGCCCACTAAAAGTCTCTATTGTAGTAAAACATGACTACAAAGGTCTTAGTCACGCCCTTTTTTACGCCAGTAGTCAGTGAGTTACCCTGTTATTTAAACACTAATTCCATTGTATTAATTGATATTGCATTCTGTGCCTGATGTCAGTGGAGAAATGTTTAAATGTGTTTATTTGAATTAATTACATTTAGATTAGGTAGAGGAACATCATAACTATGGCAATCAAAGTGTCATAGTTACAAGATATTATGAAGTAATCTGCTATTTATGTTCATTTTAAATAAAGGAATTGTCCTGGGAAATCAAATTTGGGAGGGGATAAAAGAATGAATTAATGAATAGTTCCTTTCATGGCACAGGAAATACCATGCGAAATAGGGTTGCCCTATGGCCCTGACTTGTGGGTTTGGACCTATTGATCCATACCACTGGACTGGGTCCGGTCCCAAACAATCTGCTGGAGAGTTTGCTCTGTTTCATTTATAGATTTCTCTGGATATTCCTCAGAAATGGCCATTAGCAATACTCCTGCTCCACATCCCAGTTGAACCCAGAGTCGAGCACCCTTGTGTCTTGTGACATTTCCCAATTCGTCCTTGTTCCTGCAGCTCTGCTGCGTAGCCGTGACCTTGGCAGTAACATGGTTTTCACCATGGTTTTCACCACGATCTCTGCAGCCTTTCGAGGTCAATGCAGGCTGCTGGTGCACTTTATTGAAGTCTTTGAACAGTCAATACCCTGTTCTTTTTTGGCAAATAGTTTTGCATAGCATTCAGCTATGCCACTCTGCCACCAAAGTATCTTTATCTGTCAGATGTCAGGTGTGGTTCCCTTCAACGGCTTGGGCTGGGTGGGGAAAACGATGGGCCTCTCATTAGATGGTATTGCACAGGCAAACCCACAGGTTCTCCTTGTTCTGTGCTGAGGGGAAAAACCCAACGTTGTTAAAAAGGAGGTAGACGTTTGGGCACCAGAGACAAAACGGGAGATATGATTGAGTACTTCACCGTGTTAGACTGTCATGCTGTCTAAATCGAACAGAAGGGCTTGCACACAGTCAACCTTCAGCGTGCAGAAGAGTCATTATTTTTAGAGGTGACATCCTACCACACAGATGGTCCCTTTTCACAACATTTAAAATAATCATGCTGCAGAAGACACTGCTCAAAGCACGTGTCTTTCCACAAACTCGCACAAATAGAAACCAGTCATTACTTTTCTTCTGCCGTGTGCCACTCACTTTGCCCATTATCTTTTTCATTTTTAAATCCTTCCCCACTGTGCTTTAAGTGGATTGGTTCAACTCAATCAACAATTTTATTTTTCAAATATGCCAATTTCTGTCTTTCCAGTAGTTACGGAATAGCATTCCTGTAAAAAGGTTTCCCATCAGACAGAAAATTTAAAACCTGGAAGAAAAAAAAAGTTAAAAATTACACGTGGATTCGAACGTTGCTAATTGTTGTAAATTTTATGAACAGTTTCTGTATTGATTGGGTCTGTTCAGACTCTCACATACACAAAATGTGAAATACAAATATATTTTAAACTAAAATAAAATCTTTTAAATGTATTTATTTGGTTATTTATGTCACAAAAAATGGCTTAGAATTAAGTATCGATGGCTGTAACATTACTACAGTATAACAAGTTAACACTATAATGTTACTGAAAGCAAGTAAGTTAGTTAGCTTACATAGCTAGCTGGCTGTTTGCAAGTAAAAGCGCTAATAAGTCCCTTAGTGCACCATTGGAATAACACTGACCTCCACCTTCTGTTTCTCATTTGATGCACCCCCTGAGTTGCCTCTAATGTCCCAATTGTCTGAAGTGTTTTCAGTTTCTCATCACTTGTGGATGCAGACATAAGCCAGCTTTTCTGCAGTCAGGTCAGATCCTCAGACTATTGTTTGCGTGTCATGAGGGAGCACTCGAAGCAGCTGCTCCTGGAGGATGGGCTCTCCAGTCTTAACCAATCGCAACCTGTTGCTGGCTGGTACCCGGCTGGTGTAGATATTGACTCCTTTATTAGCTTAAAAAACTGCAATAGGCCTACGCCATAGCTACTCGGCAAGGAATATCTTTTGACACAACTGAACTGGTTTGCTGTACTGTGTGATGCGCGTCCATTGACGTCAGCGAGCATTTTAACTGATCCTGAGATAGGAAATAAATTATCTTGCTGGTTTCTAAACAAGAAAGGTTCAAGGCATCCATTAACAGGAGAACAAATGTAATTTAACCTCTGTGTTTTCAAATTATTTTCCATTTGTTAATTTACCCTCTTTGCTTACCCTCTTTAATAATCAGAAATCATTAATAACCAGGAAACACATGATAATGTTGGGAAAAAATACATACATACATATATATACATACATACATACATACATATACATATACATATACATATACACATATATATATATATATATATATATATATACACATATGAAAAAAAACTGTATTTATTTATGGGACTGGTTGTTAAATCAATGAAATATGTCATTTATTTATTCCCATTGCAAATTTGCTCATTTGCATTAAAAGTAAAACAAGAAATAATTACAGTTGATCATAAATAAAACTAGGCATCGTGCCTTGCTTGACTTCAAACGGAAGTTTGTATTCTCTTTAAGACCTTTATATGTGACCAAATATGAGCCCTAAACTGATTAACAAATGTCAAGTTTTTCCAACATCGTGATTTTGTTTGCAGGGTTTGACTACTTTTGAATTTATCTGCAGACAAAATAGGAGACAAAGAGACAACCGATAAATTGTATTATTTCATATCAGTTTCGCAGCTAGATTTTGGGAAATCAAGTAAAATAAATAACTGAATAATCCTATTTGTTAAGCACCAGATTGAACAAGAGCTCGCTCTACACCCCAATTCTCCAATATTTAAGAGCATAGATGACCTAGATTTGATTCGGCGACATGAAAGCTCTCTTCACTCAACTTGTGGGGCCTTAACTTCTCTAATGGAAGTGGGGGGAAATCCATGTGAAAATTCATCTTTTTAAAAGGGTTCTTCGTCTGTCCATAACGTAATAAAAAAATTGTGGGAAAATTTGATAATACTCTGGAGAAATTAATCAATCATCCTGGCTGAAGATTTTTAGCAGACCTGGCTCAAGTAAAGGGAGAAAATCTTCCACTGAAATTATTCCACAGATTTCTAATCAGAAAATTTGAAAATATATACATATTTAAAATTTCAAAGACGGAAAACTTAGTGTTGTCTGCAATAATAATTTCTCAAATTTCCCCAGATAACTGAAAAAAGAATATCTGGAGCCGACTATCTAAGCAACCCAATGTACTAATTTTATTTTTGCGGATAGCAGCACTATATTTCGAACTGCGTTTCCCCTCTTTGTACCTATATACAAAACATAAACTCTGCATTAAGCACTGTGAAAAAGTCTTAGACTCATTATTTAAAACAAAGATGCTTTAAAACGTAATTTGATTTAAAAATTGTAAAAAGGACTGTAAAGAATAAAAAACTTAAAAAAAAAAATAAATAATGAAATCAGTATTTGATGTGACCACCCTTTTCATTTAAAACTGCACCAACTCTCTTGGGTTCACTGTAGTGCAGTTTTATAAGACAAATGGCTGGTAGATTGTTTCCGAGCGTTTTGGATAACTAGCCCCAGTTCATTTGCGTCTGTCTGTCCAGGTTATCCCAAACAGCCTCGATGATGTTGAGATCAGGGCTCTGTGGAGACCATACCATCTGTTGCAGAACTCCCTGTTCTTCTTTCAGAAAATGAATGTTTGGACATCTTAAAAACTATTTTTTTCTAGTGACACACTAATGCAGAAGATAAAAAATAAACTTGAAAGACTACATTTGTGTAAAAAAGTGTATATGTATGTGTGTGTGTGTGTATATTGTTGGAAACATTGACTGCTGTCTATATATGTATATAAATATCTATGATCTGGATGGACAGGCAAACAGGAGCTTTTTCCCAGACATATGGGTCAAAGTCCTGGGCCACGGAGACTTTGGAGTGCATGCTTCCTGACAATTCCTCCATATTCTAATGAACAGTATAACTGCATTGACGTGGCTTTACTCTGTCTCTCAGATCAGCGTACTCATCTGTACTGACGAGGAGGGAAAATGAATCCCCGGCTAATTAATTAACTAATTAACCTTAATTATCTCTGGTACTTGTTTGGACAGAATTTCAAACGGTTATTAAAGCACAATGTATTAAATTAATTACATAATGGATCGTTTTTTTCCTCCCATTTATTTAGTCTAGTTAAAGTAACATCCCTTGACAGACATTAATTAAGACCTATCAGTAATAAAAATATTAATATTGTATAACTGTTTAATGCTGTACGTCTGTTGTAATCAACTTGGTTAAGGAGCCTTATACTTGGACTCAGAATGCTTTTTCCAGTTGATCATGAGTAATGAAACTACTCAACTCTGGAATTGTCAACGGCTAGAAACGGATAATTGTAGAATCACAACGGACCAAATAGGAATAATTGTCCTTGGGTTAATTACCTTTTAAGTCTGGACAAGAGATTCAGTTAAATTTAGAAATGTAGGACTTTCACACAGCAAGCTCAACCAGTGAGTTTGGAAACATCTGCACATTTCCACATCTCCACAGCAGGTTGTAATAACTTTATTTAACACAATTTACATTCTAATTAAAAAGCCTACATTCATTCCATCTATATAAGTTTAATGCAATTAGACAGCCGATGTATAAAGGTCAGACCAAAGTTTCCTGGAAAAGTTCTGTGCAAAATACTGCAGGACCAGTTTGGTGTGACTTTAGATTAGAGCTTGTTTGAACAGAACTACTGTTGAAAGAATTAGTGAGGGTTTTTAGATTCTGAACTTTATTTGTGTGTTAACCTTTTTTGTAATAGAACCGTTTTCCATTGTTTTACCATAGTGTGGTCTTATCCCTGTTTTTACCATTGCCCAGTGGCATTTTTCAAATGTTTACAATAGTGAGTGATAACTCACATCACAGCCATTCACCATTAAAGCCATCGCAGACTGAACTAAACATAAATAAAACTAAACTGAATGCAAATAAGTCCCTCAAGGAGCTCAACTGACCACATATATGAAAAACCTGCACACAGAACATAAACATTTTTGATAAGAATATTATTATTGAATGTCTATTACACATCACCGTTGTCTCTTCGTACAGTTAAAGGAAATATGCCGTTATTTCCTCTCTTCTGAAACATTGCATTTAGTTTTGTCACTGTTCAAGTTAACTGTGTTTAAGCATGGCTTATCAATACTTTTACGTCCTACCTGCTCTCAGAGTGCTGTTGAGCGGTGTCTTTTGTGATCATTGTCGTCCAATAGAAATACGCTCCTTGCTCTAGTCCCATCTGTGACTTTGCCGTGCCGTTCCGTTCAGCCATTGATTTTTTTTAAAGGGCTAGTGCTCCATTTCAATTAGCCTGTCCCTAGTGTACTCTAGTGCAGTGAATGTAAACCACCTGGAATGCTGAGAAAGGTCGTATGACGTTTTAAAAACGTTCGGTTTTAATCATGTTAATGATTAAATGTTAATGCTTGCATTATTATCCTGTATAAGATAAACAATATCCCCCTCAAGTTAAAATTGGATACCGCCAGGGCACGAATTGATCTTGACAAACAGACACTGAATTTCTCTGTAGGATTGTAACAATGTAATAAGGGAAAGTGAGACACACACAATCAATCAATCAATCAATCAAATTTTATTTATTATAGCGCATTTTTACAAACGTAATTAGTCACAAAGTGCATAACAGGTTGCATTTTCCAGAGGGAATCAAAAAACCAGGAAACCCAGTGCCAGTCTGGGAAAACTGAGAATTACTCCCTGACCCCAGAGGAGAAGAGACTCAAGAGAAACTCCTGAAAAAAATGACATATTGGCAGACACAGAGAGAATACAGCCTAAAGCAAATGCAGACTAAATCAGACAGTGAGGTGCTTTGTGGAAGGCCCTTTCTGGCTGCCAGGACTGCACTGGAGATACCCTTCATCAGTCTTGCCATATCTTATCTCTCCCTGGTCGGGGGAGAAAAGCACTCAGAGTTAAAAGCAGTTCAGTGTTTGTTCCACAATTATGTGGTCTCATCAGGAACAAACTATGGCAGCAGACACAAAGTAGCGAGATGCACAGGAAGGTAATATAACCGTGAAGTTGGTCGGAGTCTTTCCTACCTCCTAGGAGCACAGGCTGACCAACAGGGGTGGACCTACCGACTGAGAGGTGACGGCAAGGAAAGGTCTTTACACCAGAAGATTCTATAGCTAAACTCCACCCTCCATCTCAGCACTCAAGATGGCTAAAGGATAGACTGAACACGTAGATTTTAAATCTGGTTTTAAATGTTGAGACCGAGTCTGATTCCCGGATAAAAATTGGCAACGTAGTCCATAGTCGAGGGGCTCCGTGTGAAAAAGGCTCTACCACCGGTTTTAGCATTTGCTGTTCTTGGGACAATCAAAAAGCATGCCTCTTGTGAGAGATGTAATCTCAAGGGATTGTAGGGGACTAGAAGGTATTTTTAAATACAAAGACCCAAGACCATTTAGTGAGTTAAAAGTAAGCATGATGCTCTGTCAGTAACCAGTGAAGTGAGACTAAGGCTGCCAGGATGTGCACATAATTTCTTACTTTGGCTAAAATCCTGACAGCAGCATTGGGTTTAATAACGGTTTTGTTATAGTCCGTGGGCTGCCTGAAAGCAGGGCATTGCAATAGTCTTGCCTACAGGTGTCAAAAGCGTGGATACGTATTTTTCCGTATCCTTTAGTAACAGTAATACTAATAGTAATAATTCGAGGATGCTGTTTTTGTTTTATTTTTGAATTGATTGAATTGATTGATTGATTGATTGATTGATCTGGTTCAATTGTTACCCCCAAGGACCTTGATTATCAAAGTGACAAGCGCTGAGTATCCATCAAAACTTACTGAATAATTTGTCATAGGGTTATGGCAATTTTTAGGGCCAAGGACTATCATTTCCATTTCCCCAGAATTAAACAGTAAGAAGTTCAAGTTAGCCATTCTTCTATGTCCTTGATACAAGATTCTAGCTCGGAGAACAGCTCTTCAGCAACTCACAATTCTAGGACTTCAACACATGGAAAACCCTAGTGCTAGGGCTTAGAAATAAAATGACCTTATAAGGCCTTGGCAGAAGTTGAAAGGCGGCTAATCCTAATAGTGGCCAGTTTAGAAGGCGACATGTTCCAGACAAAGCTGTCGACAATTGTTTGCATATTACTCCGGCCTTTGTAACGCGCCGCTCAAGATGAAGCAAACTTCTATCTGGCAGGAGAGAGAGACAATGTGTCCATAAAGGCAACTGAAGCTTTGGGACAAATTGTTTGTTTGACAAATCTTTATCTTCAACGTGGAGAGCTGTTGCCTGCAATCTGCTCTATGCTTTAACAAATACGAACAGATCTCACCATCTATCCTAACTCAAACATAAGTAAACACGCCGTTTAACCCTTTTCTTAGTTCATGCCCGTACTCCACCCCACGTGTTGCTAAAAGCCGAACGATGCCTTCACAATTTTGTTCTTCCTCATCAATATCATTGATATGATCTTACCACTATTCAAAGAACTTATGCCTTCACTAAATTTTACCTGCAATATAAGTGAATACAATGAGTTTTAATACTAAATTTGTAGGTACATTTATTTAAATTATAATTATTTTTATGAAACTGATCTTATTAAGCTCCGCTGCACTAATATAATTGGTCCCTGTTTTGTGGAGTAAATTAAGTAACTTATTTTGAGTGTGATAGGGGATTGATTTGGTTCAGACCTAAGATACAGTTAATACAGTCTCTTTGTTTTCATGTAATTTCTTTTACGTTTTTTTAAATTTTCTATCAGAAAAGTACTGTTTTTTTTTTTTTTTTAAATAGCATTCCCTTGTCTATTTCTATATGCCTTTTGAGTCGTATCAGAAATTCTGAGAACTCCCCAGTTGTTCTGGAATTCCAGAACCCCAAATCAACAGATGTTTTTATATGATGTATCCATTGTATTTGGAAAAATCTGACCTGGTTCAATGTGGTCTGTGTGGCGTTTTTATCCTGAAAACATGAAAACATACCAAGCTGTTAATTTGTTCTCGTCACAGATAAAAGAGAGGAAATTAAGGGAAGAGTACATTGTATTCAAAGTACATTTCATTTTCTAAATTGTATAAATTATATACTCTGCTGCGCTGTGTTTGTTATTAGTCCTTCAACAAAAAAATATTTGTTCATTGCTCATAAAAGTTGTTGACAAGGAAAACTCTGGTGCCGTATTAATTATTGGTACACTTAAAAAGCATGAAAAAATCAAATTCGTTTTTTATTATGGACACAATAACTAACACACAGTCGTTATCGTAGTATAATGGTCATGAATAATTCTGTGTAAACAGTGAATTCGTTGCTGTGATCCTCCTAGCTCTAACAGCTTATTTCGATGTCCCTGTACTGGTGTGAAACAAGGAAACGGTACGGAAGCCAATCACAAACCTCTTTAGGATGAGTAAATAAACACATTGATGACAAACATAGTTCACCGGTTGGTTAAGCCATGACCTCGATTTCACCAAGCTTAGTCACATCGCGTTGAGAAATTTTGTTTTCATTTCCTGTGGTTTAATTTAAGATTAATTTAACGTATTCTGTCTGACCTATAAAAAAACATAAAATGTTATTAGTATACTTATAACAGACGCATGCTTATGTTAATTATATCAAACTATTACCATATACAGCATGTTCAATTATGAGTAATATAAATGCACAGGGATGTTTGAAATTAACTTTCTTTGCTTTATGCACTGCAGCTATTTACTACTAAATGTCCATTTAATCTGGAAAGACATATCTTCCGGACTACGCCAGATTATTGTCTTTCTGGTTTTTAGAAAACTTATTCATGTGGATCAACAGTTTATTACAAAATCAGTGAACTTGCTGCTTGCGTACTGTTGCTGTTAAACTTGGGGTTTTATTTTTTAATACTTTGTTTTTCTTGAATACCCTGACACCTGCGAGTATAGTAGTATTGGTACAGACCGAAAACCGCAATTTATTAAGAACTCAATTCCGTTATCATAACACATGGATGCATTAAGCGTTCATAAATGAATTAAAAATGCATATTCTTTGCCTGGTTACTTACATGAAAGGGATATTACTAATATCCCGATTTATCAGATAATATCAGATTTAAAGGATTCCGTGTACTTTAATGTTTTCAACAGAAATTTTCAGTAGAGACCCCTTGGAATAACATTCCATCTGATGATTTGCGCCATTTTAAATTGAATGTATCTAGAAATTTATTTATAGATTTATCTTACATGCAGGGTCTGTCTTAATAGCAGGATTTGGCAGTAAAAGTTTAAATTAAGCAGTAGTCCAAATACCAAATTTGTTTGTTTTTTTCTCTTCGTTTTTCTGTTAAAACAATGCTGTATTATCCATGGGAGCATAACAAATATTCACCCACATCTTCAAGCAGACGAGAAAGATAAGTATCCAAAGGGACACATTAGTTACATTCAGGTTTGTCATAATAATTAGTTTTGAGTTATATTAATGCTGCGTAAGTGTTCTTCTGTGGTCCTCATGGGAACTTTGTTACAAACATATAAGAGAAATCAAATGTGTCATAGAACTCATGGTTCATTCATGTTTCGGTATTTTACTGGGATGTTCTTTAGCGCTTCGTCGAACCATCTTTTATATAATACTACTAGCAGTCACTGGGACCTCCTACAAGGCCCGAACGTAGGCTCCCTTTTGCCTGTAAAACTGTATTTGCCTGCTAGTATAAAGTCCCAGGAGGGATTCATGCTTATTTGAGCAATTTCATCCTTGCCTGTCTATGATAGACACAGGAACATGGGAGAGATAAGGCAGTTTATTTCTGCCTGACTGCTTAAAAAAAAAAAAAAAATCAGGTTTCTTTGGTTAGTTTGACTTTTTTGCTTGTGACTTTGCTCTGCTAAGCTTACAAACAAATGTCTTGTGCTTCAGTGCTGGTTATGCACAAGCGGGAATTCAATTATACCTGTGTGTGTATACAATGATGGAGCAATTAACCTCTCAGCTCCATGATAATCAAGTTAACATGTCAACAACAAGCATCACTCAAAGGTTTTAAAACCGAAGGGTGTCTGTAATCACTCTCTAAAGCAACATTATCCTAAACCATTAAGTAAACCGTTAAGTTTAATGCCAGCCATAGAGCATAAAAAAATGCTCTAATTATAACTTTATTAGTTGTTACACAACCAGTATGTGACACGTAAGCCATGGAAAGTCCAAATCAATTATCTTTGCGCTGGTTCATCTCAGCAACCCAAACTAACTCTCACCCATACTATATTTTAATCTCAGGCTCCTCCTGTTCTTCAGGCCGGGCTTAGGCACCAGTCACTCTGCAGGCAGGAGAGAGGGCTTGAGCATCATCTTCGGAGCCCTGGGAGCCACTGGGAGCCCTGGGAACCCGGACCACCATGGGCGTGTCACAAACTTCATTCATTTTCAAGTCGTGTCCTGAAAGGAGAAAAACACCCTCGATGGGCCAGGCGGCAGGGACATGAATCTTCTGTCATTTTGGCCAGAACTACTCTGCATTGTACTTGGTGCAAAGGAACAGAAAGAAAAGCGCCGCTCACACCCTGCACAAAGGCATAGGTCTCCACGCCGGTAGCATGGGACGGATCTAGGGTAGGGCCCATCAGTAAAGAGTCAGCAGCACCAGAATCACGTAATATAACCACAGGGAATATTTCTCCTTCCTTAGGTACAGACCCATGTCCCGTTGGCACAAAACACTGATCAGCTTCACTTGTTTTTCGTGTCCTTGACTAACCCACATGCATGGCTTTCTAACATTTAGGTTTGAGTCACATTAGCTTACTTCCACAGACTTCTCTTTAGCATTGGTATTCAACTTGTCACAGTCTGCTATAATATGTCCTCTCATTTTACAATTGTAATCCTGGCCTTTCAAGGCCACATTATTCTCACCACCCAGAAGCTTAGTGAGTCCAAAGCCAGCAACAAAACCAGTGCTTTTCACGTTCACGTCTGATTTGTAAGCTCGAATGAGTCAACTCATAATCATCAGATACCACAGCAGCTTGTATAATATAGTCAATTTGGTATCCATAACAAAACTTTCCATCTAAATCAACTGCCTCCGTTTATCGTTTATCCTAATTGTATTCTTAAATTACTAAATTACTATTACTAAAAGAAGAAAAAAAATGCAGAGATACAAGGTTGAGCAGTTTTTACCGTATTAGATTAAATTGTATTATTTCCATCTCAACCACCAAGGCAAGGAAGCGCCACAGCTGAAACGTGCTTTTTTCCTACTTTTCTTTTCAAACGCACATTAAAATAGCTTATTTAAACACATTCATTTAATAAAAAACTGTTTCATGCATACAAACTAGTTAAATATTCTCATCTGCATGGGTTTGCTTTCCGTTCTGGCACTAAAATCACAGGCTTTATTTTGCCCATGACATAAGAGATAGAAAAATCATTTAGTGGTATTGCTAAATAAATCATTTGGTGGTATTGCTAAATAATTAATTTCTGCATTTTTTGAGGGAGACATAAAAATAAATATATTGGAAGATATTTTGGTCTCACTTAGTTTAAGTTTAATGCCTGAGTCTCCACTGATCAAAGCCCACTTTAACGCAAATAAAGGAGAAAAAAAGATATCATATTCCAGTTGTCTCACAACATTATCTACACACTAAAAAAACCACAAAACAACATTGCAACTCCTTTTGAATGTTCCTGTGTATAATCCTATTGCCTAGATTAATGTAAAAACAATTTAGGTTTATATAGAACAGAAACTCGGCAACATTTCCCATCAGAAATAAACGCATTGCTTCTTAAAGGGAACAAACAACCGTGATTGGTTATTATGTAACTGTACCCGTACCACACCTATATCTTGATTACTAGTTTTAAAAAAGCAGGGACACTGTGCTTATCTTTTGGGCAGTATATTAATCTTGTTGTGTGGACTGGTAATCATGTATTCCCCATTTTCTGGGCAGGCCACATGAAATCAATAGTGGGTTACAGAGTGTGCAGAGATGGTCCCGTGTCTGCGTGCCTCGGGTTACAGACTCCTAACAGGGCAGATACAGAGCGTACCTGTGCACCTATTTCTGTCCTGAAGATTTTCTAACTCCTCATGTTTTTCCCTGCTGCTGCTGAAAACGTTTTAAAAAGGATGAAGGAGAAAAGGGAAAATAATCCAAGATTCAGAGATTACAAGGCTGAGATGTTTTCACTCTACATTTTTCTCTGGACACATGAGTTATGAAATCAGTCACCACACAATTGCATATTTTTTGGATTTGTTTATGTGGAAAACATGTTGACACTGGGTCCATTCCGAAACCTACAATGTATTTGCAGTGTACTGCAGCTTTTAACAGCAGTTACACAATTGAGCTTACAGACTTAAAGTTCAAGAAAATTTGTTGAAAGGTTAATCATACATTTTTAATGTAATTGCACTTAACTAGTGAGTTTTCGGACAAAATTTTGCTCATAGAAGCGTTACTCATTAAAGTGTTATGCATTAAGTACAGCAGTAATTACTATGTAAATAAATCGCCGTTAAAGACATTTAATGCAAAGCGAAAGTTTTTTGCATGTCAGGTGCGCTGTAAAGACCTTTAAAAGATCTTTTAACATAACACAATAAATTCAGGGGCACGGAGCTGCAAATGAAAGAGACACTCCCCCTTCCATGGTTGTTTAATGTAGCAAAGATGATTTTTAACTCAGGAGGAAAAGACTAAAAGAGGAATAAAAGATTATTAAATCTGATAACATTTCATTATTTAATAACAGGATAAGGGTTTACATTGCTTCACGGGTAAAAACTTCTAAAAGCAACATATTTAGTATAAATATATTGCAGGAACAATTAAATATGTATTCCCCTTTCAACAGCCTTGTTGAATCTTTCCTATCATTTAATCGTTCATCTCTAAGAAGATTGGATAATAATATAATAACTAGGATAACTCCAAGTCTATTGGCTGGTGCCAATCATGTAAAGGAGCTGAGTAAAAAAAAAACACATCAACAGGTTGATATGCGAAAAAGGAAATGCAGGCATTCTGGTCAGTAAAGGCCAGTAAAGAGTAGGAACTGGAGTTCCATTGTCGTTGGCATGGACACAGCGGAGCAACTCCCTGGCCGGGGTAGGTTAAATCGGCAAGGGTTCCCTTGACCCTTGACCCTTGACCTTGCACGTTTTCAGTGCCGTCGAGAGGGGTGTATTTTACCTCCAATCAGCACTCGACATCATGTGCGGGCTGTGTGGCTCAAAGTCGAATAGGATTCAAGGAAACTAGTCACCCTTCCTCATCCTCCCCATGTATGACGACAAGATGTGTGGCGACAAGCGCACAAGATGTTCTAAACAGCTGAAATATTCTGATGACCTACTCTAATCAAATCTATGAATTTATTACAATGTCCTTCTATCTGTCAAACATTTTCATGGTCCTATGAATATAATTTATTATTACGGGGGGGTCCTGCTTTTTAAATCTGTTATTGACAGATTAATCCAAGGCTGCTGCGCACTGGTACCTTATGTGGGTGAAGCAATCCAGATTTTATGACTGCATTCACCTGTGACAATTCTGGGACATTGGATACTTTTGTAAAGGAATTTGAAAAAGGTCTGTTGAACAAGAATGGTGGTAATTTCCTCACATTAAGGTAAAGTAGTAAGAATGCCAGTGTGTTGCGTCCCCTTGCCTGTCTTAGTAAAAGTTACATGTGAAAGACCTGGGATTTATTTTAGAAAATGTTCAGTTACTAAATAATGAAACAACCCTACACCTGCCGTAGGATCAGATATAATTTAAGTTATATTTAAGTGTTTATTTGTACACATTGAGTTGAAAAGGTTCCTATTTTCAGCTTTTAAAAAATTTAATATCCGTTTCCCCACTGATCCAGTTTTTATTTTTTTTTATTAAAAAAAAAAAATCTGGCCCTGCTACTCAAAAAAAAAAAAAATTGAAATGGATATTATGGTTGAATAATACAAAAATACTATTTTATACTTCTTCATACTGCTCAATATTGTTCAAGGAGTTTTTCCTTGAATCGGTTAAACCAGGTCTTTGACCTACCACCCAATCCAATCCCTACATCTCTGAGTAAATAATTTGGACAAGTTGTCCATCTACCTCACGCTGTGGATGGACATGCAGCCTAAAGGGTAGCCAGTTTTAGAATGTACTTTCTGACCAAAACTTTCAGATAATTTCAAACAAAATCTGTCTTTGACAGTAAGTAAACTAGTCAGGTTTCCTCAGGGAATAACCCCCGGAAAAGACTTAGACTTTCCAAATTACTTTCCTCAAACTCTAGCTCCTCAGACGTACGCTCTATCATGCGTGATGTTATTATGTCCTAACCTTTCGACTACTCAGGTGCAACCTTGTACCTGTTGACAAAAAACAATATTATCTGAATATATTTTTAAAAAGCTGTTAATCTTTTAATCCCTTTGATTCTCAAGCATAAAGCTTTGACTGCATCTAAAAATTCGGGAATGTATTGGTGTATTCATTTTGATCAAAGTTTCCTTTAATATAGACCGACACTGCATATCTCAGCACAGATGAAAGTAAGCCGAAATGCAATGAATATTTATTGGTTTGATAATTCTATGAATTGGGATTGCAAGAAAAGTAATTATGTCACCGAGACTGACAAAGGCAATTATCTATAATCTAATGTCAATTATTTATAAGGTTGGATCCAGTCCAATCAGTACAGAACCCTTAACCATATATAATCATGAACGAAGTGAGTCCACTTTATCAAAACATCTAAATAAGTCCAAAAAGAACAACCATATGTTTGATTGAAATAGGAGCACATTCAAGCTCCACAACCAAGATAAAATTTAATAAAAACTTTTGAATATACAATCTATCCTCATGGCTGTGTATATGGATACAGATTATGAAAAATAAATCTGGTTTATAATGCTTCCATTATTATCTTGTGCATGTTTTGCAGGTAAATTTATTATTAAGTTTCTTTTCATGCGACAAAATCAGTAACATTAGGATAAAGGCTGGGACTAAGTTAAAACTAAACATTTTTTTTTGTTTTTAAAGGAAACGTGTAGTCGACAGTAGTTTTACATTTTCATTTTCACAAAATTGTATTAAACTGCAGTCACAGTATGACAAATATATGGCAAACTTTGCTAAGCTAGTATTTGTTTTGCAGAATGGAATTTACTTAATACTTTGTCAGTTTTTTTTTCTTTGCTTTTTGCTTTCAATAATAGAAAAGAAAAGGAAAAGCAAATACAAATACATGAATATTTGTGTGAATACATGTATAAATTAAGTGGGAATAACATAGAATTTCACTTAGATTTGGTACTGTTAAGCAGTTATTCATACTACATTCATAAAACTTTGATATAATTTAACAACTTTGTGTTACGAATATATTCATCTTTTATTGAGGTATATTATTGTTTTGAAAAAGAGGAACCTTTTACAACGTTAAGAACTTTAACGTTTAAGCTCAGTCTATGCAACGGTCACATGCACACATTGCAGGACACATGTACACATTGCAGGACACATGTACACATAGCAGGACACATGTACACATTGCAGGAAACATGTACACATACTGTCATGTTACACTAACAGCATCGTTAGCACTTTTCTGTATCCGATTGTCGTCTCCACTCACCACCCACCACAAACACTGAGTATGAATGTCCTCTACTTAATGCTTTCATTTTGACCTCGGGAATCATTTTACGCTGCTTCTTGTTAGCTTAATTTGGCTGCCAGGCATGACTGCAAACAAAATATACCGGAAGCTACTCCTGCAGAGTATCCACACGCTTTGTTTTGGTTTGTTTGTTTTTGCTACCACAGTTAACACTATTATTTTAAATAACAATCAATAATAAAAACAATTTTACATACATGTTTTTCGGCTTTTGAGCCGATCTGCACCCGTGTTAAATTAAATTTTTTTAAAAAATACGGAAAAATGCTTTCTTAGAATGATTTAGAAAAATAAAAGCTTCGAGTTCAAGAAAACCAACCCTTCCTCCTGGAAAAACGTCACGGGTCACTTATTCTCAAGTTTTGACATAGTTTATTTAGTTCCTAATTATACTCCTTAAAATGTTATAAGATTTAATAATCTTTTCCTCCAGGGTTAAAAATCATCTTTGCTACATTAAACAACCATGGAAGGGGGAGTGTCTCTTTCATTTGCAGCTCCGTGTCCCTGAATTTATTGTGTTATGTTTAAAGATCTTTTAAAGGTCAGTGTACACCTGACATGCAAAAAAACATTTCGTTAACACTTTACATTAAGTGTCTTTAATGGCGATTTATTTACATAGTAACTGCTGCCGAAATACATTATGCATAATTACACTGTACTCAAGGAGTAACAGTTAACAACGATTTCAAGCCGATCTGTGTTTAATTAATTTAAATGAAAAAAATATGGGGAAATGCCTTCTAAGAATGATTGATTCAAATAATAGCACTGACTTCAAGAAAACCAGCCTTTCTTCCTGAAGCAGCCATATCACGCTAACATCAGCAATCTAAAATCAACAAGCAACCTCACTATGGCTAAAAAAGACCCAACCAGTCTGACTTCAAATACACATTTTACACTTTGATCTTGGAGAAATTTTGGTGGGTCGCCAGAGCCTTAGAAACGGCTTTGTATTCCTCTCCAGGCTGATGAAGAGTTTTATTTCGGTTGTGACACGATGTGCCTCCGGACAACTTCACTCTGCTGGTCAAAGCCTAAGTCAGATTTATATTAGGCAGGGCTGATTATTAACCAGAGCACTCAAACAGCTAAGCTCACTAGCAAACTAACAGTTTTTAAAGGTAATTAATTATCTTGACATGCTTTAAATGTGGAGACATTCCATATTATTATAATGGTCATAAACACACATTGTCTCCTCAAGTCTATTTTAATTAAATAATTTGAAAAAAACTCATTTAGGATTACGTTATATGACAACACATCTTTTATAATTACCTGTATATATTTTATATCATGAAGAGGGACAGATTTTTCTTTATTTTATTTTTTTATATTTGTCCCGGAGTAAGTACAAGCTTGAGAAATAGCTTGCATATTTCACGCCAGTCAAAGATTGATGAATGTATGGCATTTATTTTTCATTTTGGCATGGGGCATTTAACGTGATACTCCACAACTATGGCATACTTTATAATATACATGTAAAAAGCTATTGCCTATTATACCTTTTTATTTTCTCATTTTATCTTCTGATACTCCCTTCTTCCTAAGGTTTCCTCTTTAAATAAAAGGGAAATTAGAGAATTTATTTGTTCAAAATTGTATTCCAGTGCCACGTTAATCTGTTCTTGTGTATAGTCAGTTTTGAATTTTGCTGCAGTTATATTGAATAGAAATACCATGTCCATGTATTGTTAACACTCTTGCCGTTGTCTAAAGACTGTATTAATTATAGGATTCATGATAGAATTGAATTTGATTTAAAATTGAATTTGATTATTTTTGACCACAGATTTATAATGACATTTAATTCTGTGATTCCCTCAAGTATTTCATGGCTGGGTAATTTCATTGAAGTTCTTTTTTTCACTATTTTCACCATTTTCCAGCGGTTTTAGTTATTGACCTACACAAAATCAACCAGTGAAACCGAATAAAAATAAAATAAATGTGCATAGGTCAGTCAGGCCGCCAATCTTCAGATTTGATCTTGAGTTATGTTATGGAAGTTATGGAAACTGTTGGTAGAAGTAGTTCAGAAAGTGTAACAGCACTTTAGAAGTCAGCTGGGACTGGCTGGACTACTGTCAGGCATTAGATGTGGGGGGGGGGGGGGGGGGGGGGGGGGGGGGGGGGGGGGGGGGGGGGGGGGGGGGGGGGGG
>JAOYSI010024670.1:0-33457 GCA_025775065.1 Hiodon alosoides | reverse complement strand
AGAGAGGGAGGGAGGGAGAGAGGGAGAGAGAGAGAGAGAGAGAGAGAGAGAGAGAGAGGGGGAGAGAGAGAGGAGAGAGAGAGAGAGAGAGGGAGAGAGAGGGAGAGTTGTACCTCCTGGATAATCTTCTGTAGCTCTCGGTTTTCTCGCTCCAGCTGCCTTGACTTCTCCTCATCGTTGTTGTTGGTGGAGGAGCCCGTCTTCATAGTGTCCTGCTGCTCAGATTGCCACTCCCCTCGAGTGATCAACCTACGCATCTAGGGCACAACCTAAACTTCTGAAATCTAACACAGAGGTACCTAAACATCTGCGACATGACAAACTGGCCAGCGCGTCGACAGTGATTCTACACCAGACACATCTACACGAGCTCAGAAACCTTAACGGAACGGAGACAACGCACGCGGGCAAAGACGTCCTCTCACCCTACCTTGGGGATGAAGAGAACAACCAGGGTGATGTAGACTGAGAAGACTATGGCCAAAGACGCAAAGGCAAATGAGGCGTCCTGTTGGGAGGAGAGGATCATAGTGACGGGCGCCGTGATCAAGCACAACACCTGGGGGAGAAGTAAAAGGGAGAAGATGACAGATTTAACCGCTTGTTGAAAGCAGAACCACAGCCTCCGGAACCACAAGTGCTATTTACACAAGGCATTGCAGTCACATTAAAACCTAATGGAAGTTCTAAAAAAGAAATCAGTCCTAACCCTGAAGATCTGTGTGGCCAATGGTTGCCTTTAAGTAGTTCTTGTTTGGTCTATCAGTATTATCATACTCTGGATGAAGGTTTATTTGTTTAAACAACAAATATCAATAGTACGCATTGGACGCTGGTAAGAACCAGATGTATTTTCAAACAGAGGCTTTTGGTTTTTAAATGAAACCTGGAGTAAATTGTTTCTGGAATTTATTGTTTCTGCCAGATATGTAAATTCATAGCAACTTACACACCCTTTTAAAAGGATTCAATATATTGTGGTACAACAGTGAATAGGGAATCTGTGTCCCGCCCCTTTAAGACCGACCAGTCCGACATTCCTGACTGCTGATTTCCAACAGTCCTCAGCTGACTAATTGGTGCAGCTGGAGGCAATGGCCAATCAGATACGTCATGAAAGGCCGCTTGCTGTTCAGTCAGGGCCTGTACCTGATGGGTAAGTGCAGGATGTGTTTGGAGTTCGTGCGAGTCAAACTAGAGGAGTGTTTTTTTTTTTTTTTTTGTGGATTTTTAACTATTTCTGTAAGAGAACCGATTTTTGCTTGGCTACCAACCTTTTTGTACACTTTGACTTTTATTGGGTTTTTTTTTCTTGCCCTTTTTTCGTACCTCTGCCCAATAATAAAATACAAGTGTTTTCTTTTAAAACTGTCTCTTATTAGTGGTTTTTCATGATTCTGCAAATCCCCAAGGGGTTGTTACAATATGTTCCTGATATAATTTTATTTAATATGCTCACCTGAAACCAACATTTTTCCTTCCACATAACATTTTTCCAGTCCGATTGGTCTTTCCTTGTACAGAACAGAACATGCAAAGCTTTTGTCCCTTTGGTGGCAAAAACGTCCAGTATAGTGCTTCATAAAGCATAATATTTCAGTATGATAAACGATCCTTTATTGATGGCAATAACTTGCTGTATAATGTAAATTATGTATATCTACAAAAATGCACAGCACCTACTTTGTACTTTGCTGGCAATTGTGAATCTAGAAATATCCCTTGCATTGTTTTGTACACGATGCTATATGAGAGGGAGCTTTGGAGTATATCTAAACCCTCGTACTTCCTTTGTGCTGCCCTCCGTGTGAGGAATAAATTCAGACAATTAAAGGAGAACTATTTTCATCCTGAGGTAAATGTTGGCAGGGTTCCTTCCCTTCGTTGAGAGCTGTTATTACGCTGCTAATACAAAAGGCGTCCTGAGACGGCAGGTTTGGAACACAGGCTTTGTTGGGGATGATAAGCTCACAGCCGGGGATTGTTCTGCGAGGGGAACGACTTCCGTTTCTCTGAATCTTTGATTCGGGTACTGTTTTGGACGAAGGACTTACCGCCACGTTGTATATGGCCATTCCCACCGCCCTATGGTCATTTATCTTCTCCGTGGAAACGGACTTGGTTTCATAGGCTAGGAATATCCCCAGTAACAACAACAAGCCTTTGTAGCCATAAACCACTCCTGTCGGACAGAACCGGGAACATTAAAAATGCATTTTAGTGAGCGTTCCCCTTTGTGAAGACTGTAGTCATACAGAGGTCTGAGGTTTCTTAAATACACCTGTGTGGTCACTACGCAGATGGCCCACGGTTGGTGTAAAGTTACAGCAGATTTGAGCAAGTTAGCGCTTGAACAGGAAGAGACAGAGAGGCAGAGAGAGAAGGGCGCTGATGGGAAAGACAGGGGCCTACCAAGCCATGTGTTCATCTTCTCAGAGCTGCAGTGCTCCAGGAGTGGCTGAATCAGAACGTCCAAGTCTCCCTTTGGGGCTTCTTTCGTGAATTTCTACCCCGGGGGAGGAACGCAAAATTAGCGTTGGGACAGGAAATCTCAGAGCTTATTATTCCAAAGCCCAAGGACAATCAAAGAGAAGCGTTTGGCTTCAACACAGACAGAGAGAACCCCAAACATCACCACACCTCCACTGTGATGTGTAAAGGATCCACAATTTGCCAGATCATGAGCGATAGGACATCGATGGCCAGTAACACCCCCACGGTGGCGTAGAGTTTCCAGGGCTCCAGGTGCAGCTGAGTGAAAATAAGGCAAAACAATTGGGTCCGTGTGGAATACATCAATACGGTTTAGGCCCCATTCCACAACAGATGCCAGAAATGATCTATCTGTGGATTCTGAGCAGTGACCGCGTGATGAAATAACTGTAGTTCCCTGCAACGGATGCATTAGTAGTCTCAAATGCTAAATGTACACATGAACAGGATGTTGAATGTCTTTCCACTGCTAAAAAATGTCACTCAGGGTATTAATACGTCATTTTAAAGGTGAGGGGCATGTTTTTGGTTAAATTCAAAAAGATATTCTGTTCATTGTAAATCTTTTTTACAATAAAGAACACTGCTTTTTAAACTGTAATAAAAAATAATGAAAAGAAAGTAAAAAAAAAAAAAACACAAACACTGAAATTGTTACAGACTTTTGAACTGTTGTTCAACAGAGAAACCATACCAGTTTCACTTGAAAGCTGTCTGTTTTTTAAATATCCTACAGCAATGTAGATACAGTCTGATGTCTGCTGGGAATTTCGAAACCTAATCTGAATATTTAGAGATAAAGCCAGCTGTTGAAGGTTCACGCCTATCTATGAAAACCCAAGTTCCGTGCTGCAGTTCCTTCCGGGGGTTTTATCTGAACGATTCCAAAACGTATCGTGTTGACTGTTAGCGTCCATGTCTGTGTAATGGTAAGCTCAGGGAAACTACTGAATAGTATTCATAGACACAGAATAATGAAAAATTATACACTCAGCAAATCTGAATACTAAGTTGTATCGACATGGGAGTGAAAAACCTGAGTAGTCAGTTTTGTTGTTATCGCTCAAATACTAAAAACTCCTCAAGGTCAGATTATAATTAAATTTTTGCATTCCCGATATTTATGCCACAATAACTATATTATCCACAAATAAAATAGGTTTCCCATGATGACCAAGACTATGAGATAAATCCCTACAGTTTTTTCAAACAGGTATTATTTAGTTATATATCTACAGTTAGCAAAAGTATTTTTCCCATTTTTCAACATATCACATACAATTACCATCAAACAGAAATGTAGAAATTCTTAAGTATTTAAAAGGTCACCGTAACAACGTAATATACAACAAAGAAGAAAATACAACAACGTCTACATTTTTCCATCGATCTCGTGCGGCATCTTTAAGACAAACTTTAACCGTGCCTGGAAACAGTGAAGACCCTGGGATATTTTCCAGATGACAGTGGTACAACAACGCGGGCACAGCGCAGGAACGTGCTCCTGCGTAGCAGAACACTCCAGTCCAGCTTTACCAATGTGGCTGTACCCACACTGTTTACCATTCATGCGCACATACCATTAGCATAAGCACAGCGCAAACGTCGTTACGCAGCGGATTACTGTGATGTGAACAGCGGCTCCCACCGAAGCAGCCCAAGGAGACAGTTGCAGTTAAAATATTGATGGATAGAGGATGCAAGGAAGTCCTCAACGACATAAATCAGGGTTTGACAACGGTTAGCGAAGCACTTGTGCTAATGGACGGACAACGCGGAAGCCGACAACAGTGCAGAGTGGGAAAGGCTAAGCGTACTGCCCCACCCTTTGGGTTTTACAAGCCCCCCGCCACCCTCCCTGATTTTTACCTTTCTCTTCTCTTTTTTCTCATCCTTCTTGGTAAATACGGTGTGAACCCACCAGATCTTAGTGAACATACTGCCATAGGCCAGACTGAAGCCCAGTCCCAGCAGCCAGAGACGAAACTGCCGGGGAAGAGAGAGCGAGAGAGAGGGAGAAATCGAGAGAAATCAAGAGCTTAGAGCTATGGAGAGGCCAGCGGGAGAGACGGCGCTTCCATGCATTCACACAGGGACGGTGTTGTTAACCTGCCTTTCAGAGCGTTAAAACTGCAGGAAAGAGCTACGCGGACGGGAGGGCAGTGGGGGACTGACACCACGAGAGCCTCATACCCCTGGACCACACACTCCATTACCTGACACACAACGGGGAACTGTGCCCTGTGAACATGGAGCCCGTCTATCCCCAGCGGAAACACGGCTGCCAGAGCCATCATGCAGCCCACGGCTGTGATGTTGTTGAGGTAAGGCTGAGAGTTCTGGATGTACCTGTCCACACAAAAAGAAAGGGACGATTGTGAGCCGGATCAACCAACTGGGCTCGGCAGTGAGTTCTGAGTGCCCTTTACAGCACCTTCTGAGTTCTGAGAGGAATAGGCTTGTACCGAAACAAAGACACACACCTGACTTTGCTATTGTAGATGTTGAAGGTGAGGCACACAATCCCAAGTACAATTCCCAGCCCGGCGAAGACAGACACAGAGGCAAAGAGTTTCTGGGACAGGAACCTGAACTCCTCGATTACAACGGTCTGATCCGCAGGCGGCCCAGAACCTGAGCAGAATTACAGGAACGGAAGGAAATACTGAGAGCGCGAGTCGGGATCAACACATCGCCTGCATTTCTCTGATTGCACAGACTTTCTTTGGGTTTCTTATGTTGATTTAAACAGGCAAGTAAAAATGTGAGCGACCACGGCGGGTTCTGTAAGTGTCTACAATGCCTTCTGGATGTTCAGGGCGCTGTCATCAGTGTGTAAGTAAGATGTGTCACTGTGACAATGTTGGTAGCATCAGTGTGAAATGATCTGGGCACTGACTGTCAGTGGCTGATGAATGGGAGCTGAGTGTGATGGTGTGTTTATGGGGAGTGACAACTGAGACAGCGGTCTCCAAAGTCGGTGCAGTGCTTTCTTGATGGGCGTGTGGCTGTGTGTGGGTGCACTTGCACTGTCCTGTCAGTCAGTGTAGTATGCACTGTTTAAACCTCTCTCTGTCCTTGAGGAAGTAATCAGGACAGGGTGTTACTATGGAGACCAAGCTCCATGACTGTTGCCAGGGTGATGGGAGGAGAGCTAAGCACCAGTGGTTGTCAGGAGCGACCAGGAAGAAAGCAAAAGGTTGAGGAAAGGGACAGTGTCAATAAATAAAATAATGGGAAAGGTTTTACTTTGCACAGGAAAACGGATTTGTGTGGATGGATAGCATATTTTCTGAAACTATTCTTTCAGAAAAATCTGTGACTGTTGACTTACATAATGCTGACTTTAATGACCAGCTAATCCATGCTTACATCCTGTTTTTAAACACAAAAGCAATGGCAAGGGCAGGAAGATGACCCCCCCCCCCCTGCCAAAAAAAAAAAAAAAACCCCATTCAAAACAGATGTAGGTGCTGGGTGCCAGCAAAACTCATCCTTTTACCCTGAGGCCAGCCAGCTGTCAGTAAGTTGGAAGTCACCTTCAAAAAGCAATTTTCAGTACGTTCACGCTTCAAGCCATTTGTTTTGAAGCCCAAAAAAGCGTCCTCTTGATGCCATCAGTCCATGGTGGATTTGTGGCTACAGCGACATAGGCAGAAGGGCTTCACCTTTCAGCAGAGCTTACCCTAAGTGGTAGCAATATAACAGTGACCATGCTGGTGGAGGTTGACCGGTCTTACCTATCCACTTGTCATTCCCATACCAAGAGAGATTCCCTTTGGTGCTGTCATAGTATCCAATCTTCTTATAACTTCCTCCTGCACAAAGAGGAGAAGAATCGAGTACTTAGAGATACACAGCGCTGACCCACAGCCACTCGGGACTTAAAGAGAGAGAGAGAGGGAGACGGGAGATATCGGGTTCGCTCAACCACTGGGTAGGCAAAGACAGAGAAAACCACATTTATGCCCACATGCTCTCTGAGTTGTCCAAAAAACACAAATCACTAGCTAAGCAGAAAATATCCGGCAACAAGTATACCAGGAAGCATCAGGTAATTTTTACCCTTGCTCATTAGCTCACAGAGCAAAAAAAGCAACATCATTCTACTTAAAGGCAACTCACTCTCTTTCATGCAAATTCCATTGAGGCAGACGCTCACTTCTTAATTGTGAACAGGATCTGGAAGGGATTTTTTATTTTTTTTTACCTCAGTAAATATTTAATCCTAGCCATGCTCCTGTTTAGCTCAAAAGACACCGACCAGCATAAAACTAGAAACAACAACACTATAAATCGAGGAACAACTTAATACAAAAGTGGTTTTAACCACGTCAAAATTTTGACAGTTTTAATTGATTTCAACCACTGAACTATGACCGTTGGAGCTATTGAGAAGTGTTTTTCCGATGGAAAGAAACAAAATTATTGGCTTGGGATATTTCAAAAATAGAAACTGGAAATATGTGAAAACATTTAGCAAGTTTGCAAATAGTCTCGCGAAGCCTGCTGTTCATCTCACAGCGTTTCTCATTACTTTCAACTTCATGAGTCTAAGTGGGAGGTGTTTTGGCACCCTGTTTCATTTTTTTGTCGAAATCAGCAGCGGTTTTGCTAAATTGTTGAAATTTCCATAAGTGGTGCAAAAACAGCCCTTTATAATCTCTTGCTTTACGTGATCAAACCGGCGAGGGGATTTATGGTTAATTTGTATATGCGCGCTGCTCAGACGTTCAGTGTTTTTGCTCCCATTTAAATCTCTCTTTTTTAAAAGCAGATAACAGCATTTCTGAAAGACTCTTTAGATATGACACCTATTCTAGGTCCTAATGGCTCTCTGAATTGTAAGCACTGTTTATTGACGGAGGCAGCACCTTGAAAATGAAACAAATCCGAGACAAGAGGAATAGAAGGTACACAACAGCAATCTAAATGATTCATTACAGCACTTGGCAGGGGGAGGCTTGTAGTAGGAAATCAAAACAGTAGCTTTTCATTTAAAATTGTAGTGCTGTAATGGAGCTGTGGGAATTTTTTTTTTAAACCCATGCGAGAAGTTCCAAGACATCAATAAAAATTTAGCGAATGCTAATAACTTGTTATTAGACTCATGCTCCTTTTCTTTAAAAAAAATGCTTTAATGGATCACTTTCCTCACAAGATATTGTACTGTATACAGAAAACGTGTGCCATCATCTCCATCATCTATCATGGAATTCACTGCATTTATCTTGGAACGCGCCCCTGAAAAGCTAGTAACCACTTCAGTCAAACGGATATCCATTTTGTTTCCTGTTTCAGTCTTTGTCCCTTTTGCTCCAAACAATCCGCTTGGGCGATCCCGACCCAACCCATAACCAAAGGATTTAACCGTGGTCTCTTTGACCTGAGCCGGGCAAGTGTGTGTTCAACCCATATGTGAGCACACACCACACCCCTGACGTCACGATCAAGAAAGCCGTGTTCAGCAGAGAAAGACACGCAACAGCATAAGATTTAAAATGATCAGCCGGTTTGGGTTGGAGCTGACGCATTTCACTGGTCCACAGCCTTTCCCAATTTCTGTGAAAATAACAGAATTTTCTGTCCTGGTCATAGCCCCAGGGTAGGAACAGGTCCAACATGGGGCACACACTCCGGTCCATCTCAGCATACTGAGTTATGAGCAGAGAGACAAAGGGGATGTTTTAAAATGGATGAAAACAAGTATGATTTGTTACTGCTATATAGAGAAACGTACTCAGTCATTGGCAAAACATCCTGCCACAGTAAGGTGTTTTGGAAGAATGTGCCAAGATCATACGCTTCTAGCACTCTCTTTTACAGGTAAACAAATGTGTTACAGGTGAGCACAGAGTACCTTGTAGCTGTTCAATAAGAGTCCAGGCCATTCTGGAACCCTGGGCGTCAAACACCACATGACCCTAAGAGAGGGAGACACCATCAGTGTGTTATTTTAAATTCGTCTCTCACTGGCCGTTCTGGAACCCTGGGCGTCAAACACCACATGACCCTAAGAGAGGGAGACACCATCGGTGTGTTATTTTAAATCCGTCTCTCACTTTAACACTCCTGGAAAGTACCGTGCGTAGCAGGTGTGTGCGCAGCACATGTGTGTTACCGTCCCTATCCCTCGCTCACCGACACTCCCTCAAACGAGCTGGTGTTGAGGGCCCTGTAGATCTCCGCAGTGATGTCCCGATTGTTGTAATTGAAGTCTTCTAGCCTCCTTCCCTTGGTCTTCAGTGGCCCCACGGTCTTGTTGAGGGCCAAGGCCAGAGCCCACACGGCGTCATAGGCGAGGGGTGCCTCCTGGAACCCCCCAGTCTCCTCCGGGTTCTTCCCCCCAAGACGAGACATCAGCTGCCTCAGGAACTCTTGGGAAGTCTGTGTGGATGAAAGGTGAAAGGGTTTGAAAGGGTACCAGCTGGTTTGCAGAATGTATTTTTAAACACAGGAAAGGAAGGTTTCGATGCATATTTTTTTGTCTGTTTACCGGCTTTTTTAATTGACGGGAGCTCTCTTCTAGCTGAAATTACATTCTCTAAAAAGGCTAAACCCTTTATGTCATGTAAACACTCTGCAGATTATGGAGTAACACAGTTAAAACTACTGCATAATCAGAAAATCTGAAAACGCATTTAGCAATAAATGACCTCAATAATCTGTAGTATTGATATTAATGTGAGACCTTTGTGAAAGAGAGGGAACGGCTGATCGGTTACCAGATTGGATGCCCCTCGGACGGTCTCTGGGTTGAGCATGACGATCTCGGTGGTGACATGTCCCTCCACGGCCTCCGTCATGTTCTCTACGGAGCAGTCGATTGAAGGATCCTTGATCTTGAACCAATTGTCAGCGTACCAGCCAATCAGGAACCACACATACTTCTTCCCATAAAGCTTTTCCTTAAAAACCTGCAAAAGAGAGGGACATAGACAGATTAAACATGCACAGTGATTACATGCCTGAAAAGAAGTATAAAATTACTTAAAATAGTACGCTAGGACTGTTGAGAACACATTTTCAAGTCCAAATTCATGCATAAGGAATTTCATTTACATTCAAATATTTATAGATTCAAATATTGCATGACATTAAATCCATCCAATTTTAGAGCAGAAATGAACTGACCTCGCAGAAGACTTTTCTGGCTTCTGTCTCGTAGAAGAGGCCAACAATGATCCTGGCATCCTGACGCTTCAATAAACATCAAAGACGTTGCAGTTAACAGACAGCAAATACATAGGAGACAAAGGAGATAGCATGAATAACACACACACAAAGTCAGACTAGATTTGTGAAAACGGCTCCAGCATTTACAACAAAAATACTGATTTGCTCAGGGGTTTTACTCAGGGGTTTCCTGCCACTCCCACTGACTGTTATTGTCTCTCGATCAGATAATGTGTAATCAGCCACGCACACTAGAATTAGGACGCCCCTGCAATAGCAACACCTGTTCTGGTGCGCACTGACAGTTCCATATTCTAAGGTGAAATCTAAGAGTGTTCCGCAGCAAGTTACCCGTTTGGAAGGATCCTTGTTTTCTTCAATTGAATCTTCATGCATGACAAACAACGAAGCGCATTCAAGGACACAATGTAAACTTTTTTGCGCGATTTCCTTGAGTATTTTCTTTCCACAAACATAGACGTGGTATTTCACAGATAAGGAATTGGAGAGTTATATCTATGTTAAAATACTAAGATTAGCAAGAACGGCAGTGACGGCCACACACTCGTGGTCAGTTTCCAGTGCGACCCCGAGCCACCCGCCGAATCCCAAAAACGCGTACACCGTCAACCTGTAATTACAGTAATGGGTTTAACGGTTTAATCTCCAAACCCCGATAAATTATTTACACAGCATTCTTTTTACACAGCAGCGATGGGAATTATTCCCATCGCACGGGGATTGAAACAAATTCAACCCGTATGACTTGTTTTGGCATCCCACCACATCTGTAAGTATGAAGTGAAACACTCATCCTATGCAAACAGAAGGGTTTTTCATTTCAGTTGTCAAATGTCTGCGCTTCCTCCTCTGAATGACAGTAAGGAGATCGAGTGTTGTCAACGCTGTGGTGCAGAGTCATTGATCACACTTCAGAATGGCATCCGCTTTTGTGTATTTACGTCCTGCCGCTAGATGCAGTGTGCTGACATGAATGTTACACGCAGTAATGCTAACTCGATGACAGCTCCAGGAGGATGCTACAGACCTGTTACAGAACACCAGACAGAGAGCCGTTTCGGTTTATTTTGTTCTGTTCATGCTAAAGATCTGTAGTTATATCAATGTCCAAGCCAATCCAGATGAAGTACTCCAAATGCTGTTTTGTTCTTTTCATTAAAATGACTGTGGTCTATCAAGATCTGTTTATTTGTTTCACATGGTATTTTCACGCTTTGAATACTTTAACGTTGGCGAGATGTGACAAACCGTCACTAACCAATTAAAAAAAAAAAGGAAATTACCTTGAGGTTTTTGACGGCTACAGCAGGGTCCGTGAGAAAGCTCTGTCTGACGCTAATCTCTATACCAGCCTCCTTCACCCTCTGCTCCAGATCATCTAGAGTCTACAAGACAGGAGGAAATTAAAATCGATAGACAGCTAAACACACACGACCACACACAGAAACAGAAAGTGAGAGGGAGAGAGGGGGGAAGGGGAGCGAAAGATACTGAAGGCCAGTGTTGAATAGCAACTGCTGACTCAACATCATCTGCATTAAGAGTAATCGGGGGGGAGAACGTTTGACATGGTGGGACAGGGGATGATGTGGTACTTCACTCACCGAAGTGAAGACCTCCGTGGTCTGCTGGATGGTGGCGATTTTGGTCCACTTCCACTTCTGGAAGAGCTGCACGCGGGTGGGGTTGTGCAGGGTGGCGGAGGGGTGCGTGCGGAAGAAAGTGGGGAAACGCTGCCGATTGGAGAGAGCCGGAGAACTGGAGCCGTACGAGAGCTGAGAGAGGAATTGAGGCGGAGAGGAAACAAGAAAGAAAAAGGTATTTTAGTGTACAGTTATTATAGATGGCTTCTTAAGAACTTGCCCTTGCCACAAATTATTTATACATGGATTTCCCCGGAAACCTCCTCTCAGTTGCTTTATGAAACGGAGACCATACTTATTATTACTACTATTATCATTTAGCATATAATACTAAAACATGGATATCACAGTGTCACAGATGTTTCACAGCAACACTTTCTAAACAAATTTTCTTTTCTTTTCTTCTGTTTTTCAAATAAAATAAAGTGTACATCTTAAATAACCAAGGAATAAATAGCAATACATTCTCATCATCTAGAATTGGCCAAAATGTTTTGTTCAGTTTACAGGTGAGATAAATCTACATTTTGGGGCAACAACAATCCATCATCCGTCCGTCACGAACAGACAAACAAGCAGACACGTGTCAGACATACCGCGCCCCCTAGTGATGGAGAGAGTCGGAGTGGACCCGGAGACTGGCGGCGTTACGATAGGACGCGACGCGCGGCACGGCGCAGAGCGAAAAAGGGCAGAGAGGAGGCCGGGAAGCAGACTGACGCGCACGTACCACGATTAGGTTCCACATCCGCGCTGCCTCAGCCACCAGTGTGGACACGGAACTGCAGCCGGGCATCAGGACGATCTTAATGGGCTCGGTGTAGAGCAGGTCATACAGCAGCTTGGTGGCCTCACCTGGATCGCACTGACCCAGAGACAGCAGGGTCAGGTTCCATTGGCCATCGCCAGAAGGAAAAAGTGGAGCAGTGACGTGGGGAAACCTATTGAACCCACGTTCTTTTAGGTCTACAAGCCCCGAGGGAACAGAGCACTTCAAAGTGCCTATTCTGTCTATAATGATGTCCTGTGAATCACTTTTCTTTGTTAGCATAATTCTAAGTTTGAGTTACCTGCTGACTATTGGCTACATTGCTTCTTTATGAGGGTGCCTTAGTGCTTAAACTTGAATGATGGTTTGATCCCAATCAAATATACATCATGAGCTATATATATTTAAGATGTTTTCTCTATGAGACACTCAACAGCCCACAAAATTGAGGTGAACAGTGCTGCGTGGGACAAGTATCCCACTCAGAATCCAGCGTGTTCCAAACCTGTCCACACCCCTCTAAGTTGTTACATTTACAGAAGGTGCGTCACACTAACAGCCCATCACAGATGCCTGGGTGGTTTAGAAAACTGCGTTTGGGGGGCCCTTTTGGTTTAACACTAGACCACAAACATATGAACACGACATCTGGGCAGTCAAGTCATGTTATGGAATGATTACCGCTGAACCAGGAGTCTGAAACCGCCTACACAGCCATGTTTAAAGGCTTTAATCTCTCTGACTCCAATAGATTTGGAGGCATGGATGATGATTCATTGATGAGGGGGGAGGATATGAACTCCCAAATGGATGAAATTTGGTTCTCCTAGCGCTATGTAACCAAGGTGGCAGCTGTTGCTACAGTTGTCTTGTTCTTGTCGATTCAGAGCGGAGAGTGGCACATGATAATGTCTGGGTACTGACACGTGTGCACACGTGTGTCCATATTTGTCTATGTTTGCCCATGTGTGTCTATGTGTGTCTATGTGTGCCCACGTGTGCAGCATCTGGGGATTCAGACGGATTTCCCGTATCCCGACCAACAACCGATAACATGGGTTCAGCACTGTCTTGATCTAAACGTGACAGAAAGCGCCACTACAAAGTCTACATATATTCAAAATCGAACAGTTGTCTCTAGCACAAAACTGAAAACCAGCACCCTGCTACTCTCCTAACCAGCGGCAATGCGGAAAGGGCTTACAGTGGACCCGTTGTGCCATGTCTGCAGTCTCGTTCTACTGTTTTTCTGTAGGGCTCCGAGAGGTGTACTGGAGGACACCGCGGTGATTACATTCATATGGCGCTGAATCATAGCACAGAGAAATAACACTTAACACTGCCTAACTTCCCATCAATTAGCAACAATAAATGAATGAATGAATCCAAAACAAGCTGTTTAATCTTGGGTAGGCCGTTTGAAATGTTCCGGTGTCAGATTTGAACCTGGCGAAATTTGTTTAAAAACACATTTGAATAGATACTTTTCTGCAACTGTTTAATTGTCTGGAGCATAAGTCTTCAGACAAAAGACTTAAAATACATGCTAAATAATGCATAAAACCAGATTTTGGCCCAAACAGTTCTTGACGTCTGAGTTTATTACAGAACACTGTGTCACTGTTGCCAGTTAATACTGGGGAAAAAACATCTATTTTACTGGGTTATCTTTCTTTCTCTTCGTGTCTCTCTACCTCAGTTAATAATTGATCAAAGTTTCCCATCAGCTTGCCTATATCCATGGCAACAGTCTAGAAAGGCTGAATGTATCGGTGGATGGGGATCTGTGTAAAAAGCAACAATTACACCTTTTTTAAATGCACAGAAATGATCAATGGTTTATCCTACCTCAGTTTCTTTTGATATGAAATGCAGTTTATTTTGGTTACTGTTTCATCACTAGATGAGGGAGCTTATACACAGCGATACTTAACATTTCATCCGCACAGAAGCAACGTGGCACAAACATTTTATCATTGTCTTCATTTCAAATATGTCTAGAATCAAGGATTCAACGCTTCCAGGGAGCTATTTCCTTTACTATTATAGTCATGGTTACAGTTCTGAAAACCATTATGCTAATAAAAAGATGAATATATAATAATTAATAACCGAAATAGGGGGATGCACATAACAGACACATTACTCGCATGGCATGAAATTCACTGGCAAAATAATATTTGAAATATATAATTTATTGTTAAAGACTATTTTGGTTATTTTGCTTGTGAGGGGAACGGTGTTGTTTTTTTGTTTTTTTACTACCGTAGGGAGAATTGTATCCAGGTTTACGGAGTCAAAATGACAATATTGCCAATTACAAAAGATCAACATACTGACAGATGTGTTGTGTGAAATATATTCAATAACATAATAATAATTTGAAAATATATTATTTCAGTAGAAAAAGACTCAGTTGCACAGAACTGTCCACCTTCGGTTCATATTGCAATCATTTTTGGACAGAAAATGGTTCGTGGTTGAGTGAATCTATGAAATATGTGTTAAACGAAAAGATGGGAATGATTTTGATAGTATGCATATTGTGGAAAACAGGAGGTTATTGGCCTTAAACCCAAGTCAAAGCTTCACAACCATACACACTGCAATATACTTGATGAATTGTGGGATTAGCATTAAAAAAACCGTTTGAGACAAACGTAGTTTTCTTTGCAATTGGATCCACACGCTCCTGAAGGAGTTATCAACAGTCATTCAAATACATTGATCTAACTAAGCCAACAAATAAACATGAATTATCCAGCGTACATAGGGCACTGCTATTTAAAATGCAAATACAATAAATGATGTAACAAAATGCATTAATGGAAAACTAAACATCAATGGCTAGCGTATAACTTCTGGCCAATTTTTAATGGAATGGTACTATCACTGTTTGGATACTTACAAGCAAGCTTATTGAAGTATCAATCTAGTTATTCAATTTTTAAAAAAACGTGCACTTTATTTCAGAAATGCATGAAACTAAATTATTTGTTTCAACTGTAGATACCTTGGTAACTGTTGCCATGCTAACTCCCCCACTCCCCCCCCTCCCTCCCCTTCCTTTGAAGTGGGGTTCCAATGCAGAGCCATTTACACCAATCAGAACAAAGCTCTTATCAAACACTCAGACACAGTGGAGTTAACTGTTTCTTGTCGCGTGTATGCTCCACTGCTCCCCACTTAGTAGAAGATTAGAACAACCCACGCTGCAAGAATTATAGAGATGGAAGAGAGGACTGACCTGGATGAAGGAAAAAGAAGGGTCGGAGAGCATGAGAAAGTATAACTGATTGGATTGTGTTTCACAGCCAAAGTTGGCTGAAATATACCATATATTTTGCCTTACTGTATTATTCCCAGATAAACGCCAGGTTACAGAGCTCAGAGCAATAGCATAGCGTGCGATGCCAACCTCTACTTGAGTGTGTCAAGTGGGATACTTAAGTAGTACCCTTAAACGAGTTCCATGAAGTTACTATTAAACAGATATATATTAAAGGGTAAGATGTCAACATTAGACTTTAGTGTCTCGTAATAAAATAAAAGTATTATGAGTTTGAAATGGGGATAAAGAGGAAATGTCACACATGGCATGAGGCTACTAAGGTAATGTAATAATTAGGGCTTTGACAAATTAAAACAAATTATCACAATTACATTACAGTACATTACAGAAACAATTCTTATTTATTAGACAGAGGAGACTCAATCTGGACACTACAAGTAACGCCATCGAATAACAATATACACAAAATAACACACAAACAGATATATGACATCATCCACGACACTGACGCACGTGAATGGATTCCACCGCAAGGGTCTCAATTGATATAGTTATTTGTAGTACTGAAGAAATCATATGCAGTCTGTAGATATTTTTAATTAGCGGTGGAATAATGCTTTTACGGAAAGCAAACTAAGCAGTCATTTTTTGCAAACTTCACTTACCATACTGTCATAGTGTATCAACTCCAGTTCGTAATCCGGTAAAATATCAGTTCTGTTATTCACCAACTCTAAAGCCATCTGTGCTGACGGGAGACACGCCTGTCCGCCCGGCCAGCCACCGCTCATCGGAAATAAAGCGCCGATGTACAGTTTCTTCTTGCCTAAAGACGGGCACGACCAGGAGAGAAGTAAAGTCAGTGTCCCAAGAACGAAGGTCTGGCGGGTCGAAAAGCGTCGGAAGTGCTTTAGATTGTGCCAAAACACCACCATGATATCCGCAAGTGACGTTGGGCGCTCAAAACAAACAAACAACAACAACAAAGTTGCGAAGCTTTGCTAGTGGAAAGATTACTTATGAGACTACAATACTGTTACTCTTGCAGGCTAGTTTACACGCGTAATCAGTGCGTCTATCGTTGAATAAAAGAATGTTCTAAAATATGAAGTAATTTTGACTTAACTATGAAACTTATATATATAAATTTCCGTTCCGTTCGATAATATCTGCTTTAATTTTTTTTTTGGACAACTAATTAGATTTAGCTAAATAATTAAGTAGCTGCATATTTATATTTCGTAAAGTTTTTTGCTTCCTTGTATACTTCATAGTGCTCCTTTAGATAACATCTGTTACAACACGTGTTGGTCCGAAATGAAAAACCAACATAAATGTATTTAACCAATAAAGCAACGGTGGCGTTGCTGATGGTGGCTAGCTCTGTTAATTACATATTTATGTTATGGAAGACACCGAGTCGAGCGGACTTGGGGGTAAAAGTCTTCACTTTTTTCAGCTAAAAAGGTCAAACGCTTAATTGGACGCCGCGCCAAAAAAACTTTAAAAATTTAAAAAGAGGAGAATTTCATGTCCCGATACTTATCATTTTTGTCATTCTTACAATTTTACTCGTTCTCCACCTAGAATGTTGGTACACGAGTCTTGAGCTTTCGCCTGACGCTCACGTACTATAACCATCGGCTTAAAAATCTGTTTAAGTTGCGAATTAACCTACTGAAATTGTCTTACATTTTAGAAGGCATTTGAAGTGCTCAACAATAAGCAATAAAGCTCAAGTGATGAGAAAGGGGAAGGAAGAAAAATCCCTGCCCCATGTATAGAAATAAGAATATTCGACGTAACGTAGACACCTCTCGTCTATGTATACTTAGTACCCAGTCCTTCGGCCCCTTTGCCTACATAGTCGTGACTTTTCGCAAAAATATATGTTCGAAACATACTAATAAAACCGAAGATAACGAGCGTATCATTCGTTTTTAACATCTGCAAAATTTATAACTCCGTGTCCGCCGCTCCTACTTCTGTTTTATTTAAATTATATCTTAAGTATTAGTTCGAAATATGAACAAAACTATGGTTCCTCTCGGTGTCCAATCCGTTCGTCGGCCAAGGAAAAGGAGAAAGAACAAAAGAAACCGCCCGAGAGATGTAAAAAGAGATGACTACATAAATGCTTCGCTCACTGCAGCAGTGGCTGTGAGGGACCGTTAATGTTTGTCGGTGTGTGTGTCTGAGAGCGAGAGAGAGAGAGAGAGAGAGAGAGAGAGAGAGAGAGAGAGAGAGAGAGAGAGAGAGAGAGAGAGAGAGAGAGAGAGATGGAGTCATAGCGGGTGAGAGAAGTGGAGGGAGGGAGGAGAGAAGGATTTGTACTCTCTCAGTTTCATAAACCTCTTTGAATTTGCAATCCCCTTTTCATTTTATTTCCATCCCTCTATTTTTCATATCCAATGTCACGTCCCTTAAAGTAAATATTTTCCACATAGCCTACAGCGTTCCTGTATTCATTTCATGTAGACTACTAATTTGTTACTTGCATCGTACTTAATTATAGTAGAAATGTAATTAACTAAGCATATATTGATCATTTAAAATTACTGTCACACACTAGAAATTCGAAGAATTCGTAGAACCGACCCCCCCGAACTATTTATGCTGGCCCCGCCCCATTCTATTCCAGGGCCGTAATTATTATAATATATACTGGGGGGGACATATCCCTCAAAAGTTACACCCCACTAAATATATTGATATACAAAATATAAATAAAATAAAATGTGCTATTTGGAAAATTTGCAATTGGCAAATTTAGCAAATTTTTTTGGTGATATTTCTATATAAATTTGATAAATTAACACCGAATCCCTTTTCATAAAAAAAAAACAAAACATTTTTTTAAAACAAAAAAAATTATTTACTGTAGACGCAATCTCTAAAGTGCTTTTGTAACTCATAAATATATCAAAGCACGTGTGTGGTTTCTCAGTATCTTTGTCATTTTATTTACCCCTGAAAAAGCTTTAGCATGCCTGAGGTTATTTAAAATGATAAATTGAAGGAAGTATAAAAACTAGACGGGTTGAAATTAAAATAAAATAGGCTTAACTTACTACGCTAACTGCTGGACCAGGGCCTCAGCATCACACATGCCTAGCAGAGTCATCCCTGAGCCATAGATCTTCCTTATCTAAATGAAGTCTCATTTTATCTGTCGTTTAATCAACCTCCCTGTTTCAGTGCCAGATTATCTACATTTTTAGATCGAGCCAAATGTTTGACACAGATTACAACAGAGACAGAGTGGCGCACTCTTCGAAGTCACCCAAGTACTTATTTCCAAATCCACAATACTGGTCTGCATAATATGTCTTTCACAAATTGCATATTACCCTTATACCACGTACATATATGTTATTATATTTGCACTGGAAAGACCAAATCAAGGCTGATCCTCGGAGCCAGAATTGTATGATAACAAAAATATAAGCTTATGAGATGATGTTAATTATGATTAATAACACCTTATAAGATGATAAGCATATTTAAATATGGAAGTAAACTTGGGTCACAATATGTACAACCTTTTTACATTGTATAAGAATAAATAACACATTTTTAACACAAACAATAACAATTAGTTGTAATGCTGTCAAACACTTATAAAATCCTCCAATGTTTTGATTCAAACACAAACTCCCTTGAGAAAGACATACACAACATTTCAAAGCGTTGGGCAGTGGGCTCTTTAAGCTAAGATGTATAAACTTCATGTACTTTGTTACAATGGTACGGTTTTTAATCACGGTTTCATTACAGTGACCAATAACTAATACTGTCTGTGCTGCAAGTGCTGCTGGTTCCTGGACTGTCCAGTACTGTGCCTGATGTTCTGTGGAGTACCTGCTGCTTAAGCAGTCTGTTCCTCTACGTCTCCCTCTGGTGTTATTCTCATTAACCGATTAAACTCAACCCTGGGTCGTTGCTCAGTTCTGCCACGCCGCTTACTGTGGAAGTTGCAGTGCCGAATTGCCCTGCATTGATTGGTTATGCAGACACCGTACACTTTAAACCCATCGCTGCCTCTCTGTCCTAGCCCGGCTACCCATCCCCCACTATAATTCTCTGTGTAATAATGTTAATGTAGTCGTGCTTTAAGCCAATACATTCTGATCTCTCAGACTGTCTCTTTGAGTGCTCATAGCCTGCTCTACACACCTCCCTTAATATTGCATCAGAGTAGAATCAAACCTAACCTAACCACAAGTCCAAGGAGAAGATGAACTGGGAAGTCAAGAGGACTATGTAGTCTTGCAGCAGAAAATCACCATGTTGTGACGGGCCAGCTATTCAGTAGTCAAATAGCCATATGGGACTGAACAGCTGCATGTAGGAAACTAGTTGGACCTCATTACTGTGAGTCGCTGATTGCAGCGCCATGATGTCGTCGCCTCGGGGACGCAATGACACACCGTCAGCTGAGTTTTCCCAGCTGGCTTTTGTTTACAGACAAACCCGAAGTCTCGCTTCTCCGAAATCACGTCACACGTTTGGCTCCTGACCAAACGGCTCTCTGAAACAGCTGTCTAGATATCGCCATTCCCGGGTTGTCTGGATATCATTCAGCATTCAAACATAGCCAAATGCCCCCCTATCGCATGGACATTTCTTTCTTTTAACAGAGCACATACACACAGATGGCAAGCATTTGTTGCCTTGTTGCCAATTCATTTCTAAAAGTCCTTATTTATCCACTATTTCGCGACAAGCCTGATGCAACTTCATGGAGCCAATAGGGAGTTGTTCTGTTTGATGGTAGAAGGGGAATTTTTTTACCATGTTCCTTCCCACAGGCAAGCCTGCCTACGCTGTTCCACACGGGCTGGGGCAAAGTAACCTCTCTTCTGCAGAGTGTGCGGTAAGTGGGAGGTGATGCCACATGGTGGGGGGGTCTATGCTAACTCACTAAATAGAAAACTTTAATACAATTGACATCAGTCAGTTCTTTTGTGTAGTTGCCAAGATTAATTTATTCTTTGCAACAGTAAATATAAATGTGAAAAATTGGTCTGTGACTGGGAGGTTATGAAGCAAATCTTCAGTAAGTACGTTTTACAATGAATGTACGTTGCAGTAAGCGCATTCATTGAGGCTTGAATTGAAAAAAATATAATCCAATCACTTCCAACATCAGCTTTCAACAGTAAACAACTCTTGTTTAAATCTATGCTGAGTAAAGGTGGCAATGTAAAAAAAGGGGCGTGGCTACAAGCATGATGTCGGGTAGACAGCTACTGTCTATGGAACTTCAACAGACAGCTCGTTAAGCTCAACAGTCTGGGCGTGTGAAGGATTTAAAACACGGACGGTGTAACCAATGAGGGGTTCTTTCCCACTTAGCGTTTGAATAAAGGTAATGCAGACCTGTTAAAACAACGAAGTACAAAAAATTACTAACATGCGTATTTACAACGACGATGTTTTTGGTATGGATAAGACAATAAATAGATCAGAATTGTGTAAGAGAATGCCCTCATGGAAACAGTTATATAACATCTTAGTGTTTTTTTTATTTTAATCTTGAATTATGTGAGTTTTATTGGTTAATAGAGAAAAATAATGTGATATAATAATATGCTCAAAATTGGAAGTGTACTTCTGTTGCATTTTATAACGTTTTATGAAATAGCTCTTTCCAACAATAGCATTTTTTTTTTACCTTTCCTCTGTGACAGTTTCAAAAGGTCTCAAGCTGTTATCTAACGTTCTACATGTTCGTCTGCAATTATTGATATACAGTTAAATGTAACACTGCCTCTTAGTGGTTAAAATTATATAAACGTGGAACTTGTTTAAAACGTGTTTTGTTCCATTTTGTTCTATTTGTAATTGTGATTCTTCAAGTTACGCTTCGAGTCACGTGACGTCAAAAGTACGGGGTATATCATAACGACGGACTCGAGCGTGACATCCGAAAGCTGTATGGTATGCTCTGTAAAGGGTCTGTCTTCGTCATGTATATGCCAACGCTGATAAAGTGTGATTTGCCATTTCCGAAGCCGTGTCAACATCTGCTGAAGTCCGCTACGCACATTATTCTCTGTAGCAGATTCTGACCTGAGTATATCTCCAAAGATAAAAACGTCTCTATGATTTTCTATCCATAATGAGTTCTCCTTCAGAAATGTTGTGTTGCTTCGCTTTAACTTCATTCAAACAACAGCAGTTAATATTTGGACAAAGGCATGTGCTAAGCAATTTTAAAAGTATGGAACAAATGACATCTGCTGGTAGATTTTAGTTATTACAACTGGAATAACGACCGGCACTGCTGTTAATAACCATAACCGTGACAAAGTTTGTCCATCTTACCTGAGTAATGTCGGTCATCTTTTAGGATGAGAGAGTGAAAGAGAAGAAAAGGAACACAGTATTATTCACCACTTCACACACACACATGAAAATATAAATATAGCTGCAAGCTACGATTGTGGGGCCCAACCAGAGTGACAGTATCTTTTAAAATGCGATTCAGACAATAGGCTCATCGACCGGAGAAATTTCCTTCGCAATTTAAGACTCGGTACTAAGAGTATCCGTACCAAATTTACAGGGACACACATACCATACGCTTACATACTTGTTGTGGACTACAGGATGTAAAGAACCAACATTGATCATCCAATTTATACGCAGTTTCCACTTCCACCAATCCATGCCAAGCAACGGAATAATTCATAATTCATAATTCAATTAGTTGCAGCCCTTTCACTCTGTACTTGTAAGCAGGCTGTGTATAATGGGATTATATTTTCAATGAGAAAGTTCATTAATAGCTTCTGTTGAAGATGACATCGGGTCAATGCAGCTGTCACCAATTGTGTGTGTGTGTGTGTGTGTGTGTGTGTGCAATGACAGCATTTTAGGTGCCACGTGTGGGACCGCTGTTTGAGAAAGCCTGGTTTGGAAGATTTGTTAATGCCGTTCCTCTCCAGAGCACCTGCACCCGAAAGGTGCACTAGCCCCCTCTAGCGGTTAACAGCTGTCATCTCGTGGGCTGGGTTCCCAGACAGAAAGGAATCCCAGAATGTTTAATCAAACCAGTAGTGGATGCCAACTGACCGGATGCCACTGTGCCTAAGAAAAAGCTCCAGGCATTAAGATCCTCTTTGCTTTGTGGATAAAAGCATCGCTGAGCACCAAATCACTCCAAGATTGTACGCATGCACAAAACACATCCACAAAACACACAAACAAGCCCACAATATCTCGTTTCATTTTAGCTATGCATTCATGTGATATACTTATTTGTTACAGAACACATGCAACCACCTATCCACCCCACCCCGCCCCACCATGTACGCACACACACACACACACACACACACACGCGCGCGCGCGCATGCACACACACACAGACAGACACACACATACACACAGACACACACACACACACACACACACACAGACAGACAGACAGACACACACACACACACACACACACAGAGACAGACAGACAGACAGACACACACACACACAGACAGACAGACAGACACACACACACAGACACACAGACAGACAGACAGACAGACACACACACACAGACACACACAGACACACAGACACACACACAGACAGACACACACACAGACACATACACGCACGCAGACACACACACACACACACACAGACACACAGACACACACATACACACAGACACACACACACACACACACACACACACAGACAGACACATACACACACACACACACACACACACACACACACACACACACAGACACACACACACTGAACAGTACACTCACATTGGCAGATGGGTTTAGGTGAATCCCACTTTCCCAGCTTGGTGCAGACTGTGGCATTTCTCCCCACCAGCTTGAATCCAGCCTGGCAGCCATACTGCACCATGGTCCCTTCTACTGGGGCCCCTGGGGGCCACACTGCCGCCTGCCCATTTTCCAGGGATGTCCACACGCGTGGGCATAGTAGCACTGGCACGGGGGGACATCACACAGAAGCGTGTGGTTCTCAATCACTATTTGAAAGTGTTGATTAAAAACAACTTAACAAAGCTGTGGTTTGCCTTTTCATCCTCAGGTTTGGGGAATTCTAAATCTGTGCCCATGTAATAAATCTCATCTATAACGACTGAGAGGTGTGAACGAGGTGTGAACAGGGTGTGAATGATGATGACAGACAGACAGCGGAGGCCAATGAGCAGAGCACTCACCACATCTGCTGCGCAGAGTGATGTCGGTCCAAGTGCCGTTGGGAAGACACTTCCTGACCTTGGGCCCCACGATCACCCTGTTCCCCCGACAGATATACTCGATCTCGTAGTCCGTCGGTAGGATCTGGACACTGCGGATCTGCACAGAGCAGGGGTAGGGGAGGTCAGTTTGTAGGAATGTGGCCCAGAGATGAGAGATGAGGATCCTCTTCACTGAGTGGTTTAAGTACTCCCTCACCCTCTGTCTCTGTCCGGATTTATGTGTCACTGCAATCGATCATCCCAGCCATAAACCTATCAAACCACTTCTATTATTTCTGACATTTAAACAGGTCGTTTGTAAAAAACACATTTAAAATCATTCATCATCATCATTTAATCATGTTAAAATTTCATTATTTTTGAGAGCTATCCCATATAAAATAGTGTGTTGCTCATGACTTGTAAATCTAGCTTCATCAACCGGACCACTAAAAACGACAGTATGAAGATTCAATCAAATAATAAACGTTAAGAAGCAAACTTCTATTGAATATGTTCCAGATTGTGCACGGAACACTGAAAACACACCCAGAGGCTCTTGAATAAAGCATCAGTCCACAAAACAACTTGTTGTTGGCTAGCAACACTGGGGTTTAAATCAAAGACACATGTGGTCGGCTCTACCTGTTCTTGGGTGAGACCTCTGTATCGTATTCCTCCATCTCTAGGAGGACGGATTATAGCACAGCCTGAGAATCAGAGGAAAAGAGAACAAAAATGAGAAGATACACGACTAAAAACAATTCCTTCCATTTACCTGAGTTATGCTAATCTTACGTTCCCCTATAAGAGAGTAGGACGGGGTTTAGAAATTGGACAAATTGCCCCCCTAAGTCAGCTAAGGACTCTGGGAAGGACCTCTACATGGCTCAGATAAGCTACAGGTCTTGACTTGAACCTGGGAAGGAACTGCCCTCTGGGTCTGGGAGTAAAACTTTACCTTTAAAGTCTAGGTGTGCTGTATCAAATGTGTCAAATGTGTCAAATTTGTCAAATGTATCAAATGTATCCCTGCACACCAGTATTTGCTTTTTGATCAGGACAATCAATATTCCTCCTCTCTCCATTGGCAGTACTTTAAAGAAACAAATACACTGCTAAAAAAAACAACATTTTTTAGTAGCAATAATGCCAAAAAATGTTCACGTGTTTCCATTACGCGGTAAAAGTCTGATAAGTGTTAGACACTGAAACATATAGACGGACACACAGGCAAGCGTACTAATGTAAATTACCTCCAGTCGTTAAATTATGTGTGGCCACAGTGAGAGAGGGTAAAACACGGAGTATTAAAAGCAACAACAACTTTGCCATTCCTCTATCTGCAGAAAGAGACAGATAGTTAATAAATGATACAAACTGACAGCTCTTCAGATAGACATGGATAGCATAGATGCAGATTCACTCGTAGTTCGAGCATTTCTAAAACAAGACAAAGCATGTCCTAGCCTGCAGTTGTAAGCCAAAATAAAGCATTAATTTTCTCACCAGGATATTTCTCTGGCATTTGTGTGTAGTTTATGTATTGCCTTATTTATCAAAGTGCCATTTTGTTCTTGTAGCTGATTGGATGATTCAATTTGAGAAGCAGCCACTTGCGTTTAGAGTGCAGAAGACTGCTTTGCATTGTTGTTTCCTGTGACCATTTGGTTTTATCACCATGAGGACAACACACGACATCATCACAATGTGCAGTGCCAGTTCTTTACAATGATAATGAGGGACAGTGTATTTAAATAGTTCAATGCTCCCTTGCTATGGATATGATGCCCAGCAAACAAGCCATTTTTAAGGTTATAAGAGCTTAAATTTGATTATAAAGCTAAACATTGATTTAGAAATTGTGCGCTAGAGAAGTCTGGCTTATGACAAGGGAGCACTGTTTTGTAGTGGCAATCGAAATATAAAATGAATGACAATAGCAAATGTACAATATTAAAACAATAAAGAAAAAGAAGACTCAAAGAATATTATTAAACAATAAAAACAAGCTCAAACAAGTAAACAGCACATGCTACGAACAGTGGTCAAAAGGTATACATTACATATAACTACACGCACACGCACAAGCACAACGCACACGCACAGACACACACCCACCCACCCACACACACACACAAAAACCCCTCTTTTTGGCTTTTGGCTTGATGCATGATTAAGAGAATCATGCAATTAAAAGGTCAAACAGAAGTGCACATTTACCCTCAAGTCTTCATTAAATTTAGTTAACTACTTGTTTGACTACATAACAAATATTTAAACAAATCATAAACAATTGGAAAGATTTAATGAAACTGGAAAAAAAACTACATACCTACATACCGTTTGGCATATTTTAATACTGTTTACATACTGCAATACTTTTTTAGTTGCAAAGTCCAACACTGTAGTGTGATCAATGTATTTTACCGTGAGATACAGAAAACATTAACATTAGGACAACAGAGGATTATTTTGGAGACCAAAAATGTATTCTGGGTAAAGATACAGAGACGACAGTCTGACAGCCATGAAATGACATCATTTAATAGCTGATTTTACAGGAAGTAAAATAAAATAAGTATCCGAAATATCAATCATATCCTGCAGGTGTCACCCACAATCTCTACACCGAATTCACTCGTTTACATTTTACTTCTTGTGAGCAGTTGCAGAGATGGGGAATGGCGTGGAATGTCGAAGCACACTGATTATTAGGGATTATTTGTGTTTGACAATACATATAAATTATTCCAATTGTACTGCACGAGAAATGTTAATTAATTAAATAGTCAGCATAGGAGTATTTTTTTTATAGTTTAAAAAACTGTATAGGTTAAATTAATACATGCTTTCTTCCTCATATTTAAACAATAGTAATAATAATAATAATAATAATAATAATAATTCCAGAAAAACCAGCTGTGTATTAAAAAATATATATTAGGTTGATTAGTTAACAATGAGCTACTAAATACAATCAGGGTACTGGCTAACACACACACAGACACACACACACACACATACACACACACACACACACACACAGACACGCACACACACACACAGACACACACAGACACAGACACACAGACACGCACACAGACACACACACACACACAGACACACAGACACAGACACACACAGACACACACACAGACACACACACAGACACACACACACACACAGACACAGACAAACACACACACACACACACACACACACACACACACACAGAAACATCATATAAAAGATGGCACTCCCTCTCTCAGATAAAAATGAAAGCAGGCAGCGCTGCCTAATTTTGTTGCCTGGCAACTGCTTACACTCCCTTTGCTTCTTTCTCGGTCTTCATTTTCCAATCTTTTTTTTTTTTTTACATTTCCAATTTCTTGACCCCTCCCCTCTCTATTTCTCCCTCACTCTGGCTGCCATTCCTCCTCAGGAATGTAATTAATTTGAGCCGCAGGCAACAATGTTACTGCGAGACTATGATGAAACTAAATGGTCTGCGCTTCTATTTAAATTGAAACATTGGGAACGACCTAATGCAGTTAATTTTGCACCTAAGACAGTTTCATTGATTGATTAATTCAGTGAGGTAGACCATATCACATCAACTCATTAAATCAGAAACCTTAGAAAATCTTAATTTAAATGTCAACGTGTGTTTAAATTCATGGGGTCTATAATTTCCCACAGAAAGAAACAATATACATGTTAAAAAGATAAACAGAGTACAAGAAAATATGTGTAAATAACAGAAATATCCCTTGCTCTCTACAAAGGTGTCCCAAAACAGAAAACGCGAAGGTTTAATGCTAACAAGGATTAATGGTTCGTTTAACCAGGAACCATGTGATGACAAAGGAAAAGGTGACAGTGTTGATGGAGGGTAAAAAAATGCCAATAATGTGGGTGTTAACGATTATTATTATTGTTATCATTACTACTATTGCTATCATTATTATTGTTATCATTATTACTATTATTGTTATCATCATTATTACTATTATTATTATGTTTAACCGACACTCTTATTAAGGTGGTTGAATCATTAATTTGGTTTAGGGAGGTTTCCAACCTGCAACCTTTTTGGTGGCCAGGCAAATGCCTACACTGCACTATCCTGTTTGAACGAGGCAAAAGGGACCACAGACATGGGGATAAGGAGACACATACGCATCCGGGTTCCGCTGAAGAAGGATCTACACAAATGCATCCGTATTGTATTATACCAGAGACGTTGAACTAAAAACATGACTTTCCAGAGTTTCTCCCAGAAGTACCATGGAGACGGTATCATGATAATAAATTGGTGTGAACAAGCCAGCGAGTGACAACCTGTAATATAGTAAAACAAACCTGGTATCATGATATATAAAAAAATTACATTCAGGCTCTGTTCCAAATCTACCCATCTCTCTCTAATTTGCCTTACACAGTCATAAAACAGGTTTGGGTGTGTGTTCAGAAGTGTACAGTACAGTAGACCTGTGTCTACAGTGTAGCAGTGTTCTCTGGGACCTGAAGTCGTCAGCCAAGGAGAAAAACATCAATCAATAAACATCAATATCAACACATTTTCTCAAACACTCAAGAGGCCATTTTAAATTTAGAATATGATGACGCAGTACTGACAACAGTTGCTGTAAACTTTGCTCATATTCTTAGACAGCAAACGATTTCTTCGATAAAGGTGTGAAGTGTATATTATATTGCGAATAAAAAAACAAAAAAACACTCAGTTGTAACCACCAAAAATGTACGCATTAGTGACACATTAGTGACACATTAGTGACACATTAGTGACGCATCAGTGTGTGAAGATACCGGCCACAGACAAAAGGAATTTACATTTGCCAGGTGGGCAGGTGTTAATTTCAGACCCCTCAGATATTTAAGTTTTAATGACAAAATAACACTATAACCTTTCAGACTGTGGTGAAAAATTATATTCAGTCGTGGAAATAATTATTACCAAAATAATATAATATTACCACCACTCCTTTCCATAGAGTAGACTGCACAGTCAGTGACAGCCTCCTGTGTTCAGGCCATGCTATTATAAAGCAGCTAGACAGGTACCTATGGATTCTGTGCGCTTCTCCATTGGCGAATGGGTTCTCTCTGCAGGATAATGCGCCTCGCCACAAGGCTAGGATTTGCCAGGAATGTTTCCAGGAACATCACAGTAAAATCAACTTACTGTGATGTGGCCTCCCTCCCCGGTCACCAGATCTCAATCCAATCGAGCATCTGTGGGATGAGACAGAACGAGGCATTCTGGGTAGAGAACCACCAACAGCCAACAATGGGAAGAAATGGAGGTGATAGGGGTCAGCATCCCTGCGGCACTCTTTTGACACCTTGTTGAGTCCACGCTCCGATGAATTCTGGCTGTTCTGAGGGCAAAAGTGGGAACAACTCGCTGTTTTGTTGGTGTACCTAATAAAGCGGCCACGCAGGTTATATACACTTATATATCAAATAAAAAGGAGAAAATTAGTTTTAGATAATTGATGATGGCTTTTAATCTCTCCCATTTTATTTATGACTGAAAAATATTTGGTAAAAATAAATGTTATAAAACATTTTTGGATTAACATTAAATTTCGGCCAGGGGCATATATTAAATAATGTATTAATAATTAATCAGAATTTCCAAAGAGGTTTTACTTTTTTGAATCCTTAAATGTTCAAATATTTGCTTAAATATTTAAAGAAATTCAAGCAACGTGTGAATTTTTTATTTTGTCGACAACTGAATCAAATAGATCATTTTGAATGTGTTCAAAATCCCTTCATTTCCAGCTACGGCACATGGTGTGTAGTAAAACAAATCATAGTCGCAGTGTAAATCCTAGCATTCAGCCAGACTGTTTAATTCACGCCATCTGCTCGATATACCATTAGGGTTTGATATTTTATTTTTTATTGCTGGTTCTTTTATATGGAGTTGTCATCTAGGGGTATCTGTAGGGGAACCACATCAGTCCCCCTCTGTGGATCCTGACCCAAAAGCTATCCATCTCCTACTGACAAGACACCATAGTGCACCTTTTACGGGATGTCAAACTTCGTGAAAGAGACTGAATCATTTATAATGCCAGGAAAGGCAACAGGTAGCAATAGCCTAAGGGAAGCCCTGCCATGTTCCGCCCATCCCATCAGACGGTAAGCGCCTTTAATCAAGCTCATAGGGCTCAGTCTTTACTCCAGCTCATAGGGCTCAGTCTTTACTCCAGCTCATAGGGCTCAGTCTTTACTCCAGCTCATAGGGCTCAGTCTTACCTCCAGCTCATAGGGCTCAGTCTTTACTCAAGCTCATAGGGCTCAGTCTTTACTCCAGCTCATAGGGCTCAGTCTTTACTCAAGCTCATAGGGCTCAGTCTTACCTCCAGCTCATAGGGCTCAGTCTGCGCTTTGGTCTCAGTCTTACCTCCAGCTCATAGGGCTCAGTCTTTACTCCAGCTCACAGGGCTCAGTCTGCGGCATTATTGACTGAGCCTCTTGGGAACCCTCGTTTGACTTCTTAGCCAGGTCCACAGATTCTGACTTAAAATATAATTATGCCAAGAATCTTACGAGGGCCAAGGGTATTGTTAAAAGCCTCTGCTGAAAAAAAGGATTGACAGCATTATCACTGATTCATTGATTGACTGGATAAATGAGTGACCCGAGAGGTTAATTGGCCAAGTCGGAAAATAAAGCAAGCCAATAGATCAAAGTAGGATTTGGTTTAATCCAATATTTTAACCAGTTTGCTTTTCGTTTAGAACATAAAGGAAAAATAACGGTGGCTAAGCCTTATTTTTCTTGCAGCAGCCTAGATTTTATTATTGAAGCATTCTGAATCTTAATGTATTCATAAAGCAGCATTCACAAAATGTGTGCTGTTGAACAGACGGTGATACTTCTTAATTGCACCTCTAAATTACTGTTACTTTATTATTACTGATTAATTTCTGTGGAAAACAGTGACGCTTTCAAAATCGCAGCAGAGTTCATTCATGAAATTGGAAACACTTTCAACTAGATCTTCCTGAATCATAATTATGCAAATCCTAATCAGGCAAAAGACCCCAAAATCTGAATGAAATTGTTTCCTAACTGCGCACAGTCTTATCAAGTTCATTATAGGCAACACATTTGGCATTTAAAACAGAAAGAAAAAGCATACATTTAATACATTGCTACACCAAGGATAAGACCAGTATTTATATAATAGATTAATTACACTGAGTCTGATGAAGAGACAGACCGAGAGACATCAGAAGAGAGTCAATTAGCTCCGAAGTTAATTTTCAGAGCACCAAGAAATAGGCAGGGAGTTGAAGAGAGCCACACACTGAGGTTTACTGTGATGCAATCTGGTTCAGGTCAGAAAGGCGACAGGGTTCTTGATTATAGGCAGGTATTTCCCCATGAGGTATGATAAAGTCAATTAAACTACCTTCTCATTTGTCCTTAACTTTGACTGAAGAATGTACGCATCTGTCACATTTTGTGACTCTGTTGGGCGGCTGAACTTGTAGTGCAACTCCAAAAATAAATAAATAAATAAATAAATAAATAAATAAGGCAAAGAAAGTTAAAGACAAACTGCATCGCTGTCCAGTTGAGGGTATTAAGTGTATTGACTAACCATTGTGCAACCTCAAAAGATCTTACAAAAGTTTTCTTAGCATTGATTTAATCCTTCAGATATCATACCAGTTTACCAGTTTGATTCGGCAAAAGTGTCTGCACATAATAGATATTTATACAGATCGTAACCCTAACAACATTTTTCACTCAGTTTTTACCCCGAAGATCTCCGTGTGCCCAGATTACGAAGATGCGATACCCACTTCAGCACCATGGACAGAAACTAAATCGAGCACAGTACTACAGACGTTAACATTGTAAGAGGCTAAGGACCCACCAAAATAAACACGATCCTAATTAGAGAATTCAAAACGTGTACATAATACATACAAAGATCATACTTGATGCTCAACAGACCTTTTTTAATTCATTATCCTACCTTGAATACGCTTGTAAAGAAGTTTTCAGTCAGTGCAAACCGAAATTAAAACTGTACTCTTAAGTACAAAATAAAAGTTAAATTAATTTCAGTGTGTTGATTAACTATTGGTGTTTGACTAAATTTTAGCTTTGAAAACACTGAAACGTAACATGTTAACATGCTGCAGTGCAGTATATAACAAAATAATGTGCTGTTGTAGAAATCGTTAGGAATCAGTAAAACCACTACCAAACCACTGCGGGTATAACATAGGAAAATTAGCAGTCTTCCCAGGTTAGTATAGTCACGTCTTAGAAAAGCGACAATGTATACACAACCAAAGCAAAACATTTTTAACGTCATTCAGTTTTCTTCGCCAGCAACATTCAACATATGAGACATTACAACAAAAAATAAAAAGCAATGAAAATGTTTGCAAATGATTGTCGGATGAAATTTCAACTGTAGCATGCTATGGCGAGACGGAGGCTAAGATTAAAATTCCACTTACAGCACCGTTCCGTCCCTGGTCCGTGGTGACAATAAATGGTCAGTTTCGAAAAAGACGAGCTATTTCTAACCCGAGTACGCGTAACAGCATGGGCACGCGTGTGTGACTACAATGCATTAAAATATATATAAATCCGACACAAGCTAAAATGAAACACAAAGTTCAATTTTTGCAAATGTTCTACTAACCTTAAAAATATTAAAAATATAAAGTATGCGTTCTATAAAATTAACTCCCTAACGACATGAGGGATAAATCGACAAAAAAAATGTTTAATATAGTTAATATAATTCAAACTTAAAAATTCGATAACGGTCTCATGCTTTAATTTAGCAATGTTTAAAACAAAAATGCACTTAATCGGATAATGTCGTTCCCGTGTGCATAACGGCTACAGCTGATTCCATCTAGTAATATATTGCTGGATTTTAGCTTTTATACACACGAACGCGCATGGTCGAACCCGACAATGCAATTAAAATCTACATTCGTTCAAAAGCATAACGTAGTGAACTTGTAATCAAACAGATAAAATAGTAATTCGGTCAGTGCGAACTAAACGACGGGTACATTTGTACTTACAGGTACTTAAAACTGCAGTTAAAATTGTCAATCCAGCCGAGTTCGACTTGTAGAAAAATTAGGCAAATGTCGGGTTTGTCGGATGTGCTTAAGTGTAACCAATTTTGCTCAGAAAATATACTTATCTAAAATGTGTATTGTCGGTTTCTGTTTTGCATAACTAATTGATCGTCGAACTGGTTACTATAGTTTCATACAATATTGCAATATTGCGTGGTAGAGAGTGAGAACCGAAAATATATAGTAAATGGAGACGTTATTTCCTTATTTGAGTAAACACAGATTCACCTCCCTCCTTCCATTCCACCGTTTCTCTTCCAACAATCGCTCACTCACGACGTCATAGGGAGAGACATAGCGAACACTAATCTCTCCCTCTAACACAGCTGCAATATGTCCAGGCGTTATGAGTTCCATACACAACACTTATCTTTACATGGACCAGTAAGCACTCTGATTTCCCATTACTCTTTCATACACTTGGGTAAGCAGCGCCTTCCTCTCTCCCTGACAGTGACTATACAATCCTGAAACTCTGACCCTGCATCACCTTCAGTGTTGGCTAGAGTGAGCGTAAATGCTAGAGTGAGCGTAAATGCTAGAGTGAGCGTAAATGCTAGAGTGAGCGTAAATGTATTGATCCATCTATCTAAGTGCAGTTGGACGGTACAAAGAGAGAGAGTGGCAGAGGGGGGGGGGGGGGGGGGGGGCCCGCGCCGGCGGGGCGGG
>JAOYSI010024659.1:13200-33459 GCA_025775065.1 Hiodon alosoides | reverse complement strand
CCTGGTGTTTTATAAAGAGCATTGATCTGAAGGCTCCTTCGCTAGGCAAACACGTTTTTTGGGCACTAGTGAAGTTTTCTGTGCTGCTGTAAAACAGTTTCCTAATTGGAGACATTTAAAAAACACTTTCCTGGGAATATTATGTTTGGGCTTCTGTTGCTGAACTGGTTTCACTCAAAAATCCTCCAGAGGGACAATACCTGCTTTGACCTCCTAATCTAAGTTTTTTTTATTATTGATTTTTAGTAAGATTTTTTTGCGAAATGCATGTTTTTGTCACTAAAAGAGCAATTAGATTTAAGAATGTGGTGTGCTATTTTCCATCTTTCTCTGCGTTTTATTGTTGTGTGACAAAGGTGGCAGTGGAATGAAAAGGATTAGAATCTAATCAATTTCAAATGTGGACCGTTCAGTCCTGTATGTGTTAATGGTGGTGTTAAGAAAATGAACTTGGATATTTTCATGCTGATGCCATGAAGACTGTCTTTTGCTGGTTGCATTGTAAATTCTCCGTAACAGTAAGCAGTAACTCTTTTTGTACTTTCAGGCCACTCAAAATGACCTTTTCGCCAGTCATTGAGTAATAGATTTTAATCTTTTTATTTACCCGTACGGCCTTTTAATCCCTTCTTGTTAGTCCGGCCTTCGAATCCAGCCAGAAGTGACCATGACCTGCACTCGAATAGACACCCCTGGCATTAGTCCCAACACGTCATATTCATTTTGAAACCCAGCTTGATTATAATCGCGCTCCTTTCCTATTGACAGAACAACACAAGCGGATCCGATCGATACCCGCGGATTGTAAATAATTCATGAGTGCCGTGCGGAGAGCAGAGGAAACCAAATCTGCGTGAAAGCCTGAAAATGCTGACTCAGTGTTGCGGAGTTGACGGCGGGGGCCGGGGGGGTATTATGGGGTGGGAAAGTTTAAAACTTAAAACTCCAATTAAGGCTGTAGAATTATGGCTTGTCATTTGAGAATTCTTTCCCAGGGTTCCGTCCTCCGCATATATGAATTTTAGATGATGTATTAATGAGCTGCGTTACCAAAACAATGAGCCAACAAATGGAAATCAGAGGCTCACATGATGACAGGCACCCGATAATGATGACAACAGGCGCCTTTCTATTAAGTCAGTGCTGTAGGAGTTGTTCTCCGTTCACAAACGTCTGTTTATCACCCACAGCTCCCCCCGCTGGGCCACTGTCTCTTGGCATTCCCGACGGCAGGTCCGAATAAAATGTCCTCTTCTGGGACGTGGACAAGGTGGACAAGGTTCCGAGTCCCGAACACTGTTGTGCGTGATGTATTCAGCCCACTCTGTTAGAGGAGCTGGCACATTGAGAAGTCTTGTCTAACGCAATCTCGTATCCCACGATGTTCGACGCACGCTGTGATGGATCCCACCCGTTTTTCACTGGTGGCCAGCTCCTATTTGTTTTGGTCACTTTAATCAGCCTCAAGCAAGTCTTAGGAGATAAAGTGTCTATAATCTCCTTTATAAAGGGATAATTCTACTTGAAGTATACCTCCTTTAGGGCATTTGGATGCGCGTGCTTCATCTCCCAGTCAGAAGAACAAGAAGATTCACTTTTACACTATTTAAAAGTAAAAGTTAATCTTCCTGCTTGCAGGGCTTTGAGTTTTAAAAGCATGTCCAGCGTACGGTTCTACGTCTCTTTACCCTCTAATCTCAATCACTCGGTCGTTCCAAGAAGGGAAGAAGTGTCCAGTCTGCTGCAACTCACTTCCTGTTCTCCTTGGGTTCACCTGAGTTACTGCGCGTGAGTAAAAATGAGCTGGTGTCGTCCTCCCCGGTTTTCACTTTAACTGCCCTTTCGGCTGGGGTTGCTGCTGGCCTGTGGTCTACTCTGGTCCCCAGGCAGTTACAGAAAGAATTACTTGGATGAGGGAAATGTAGAACTTGGCGCTGAGAATGGTCAGAGCTAAACCATCACAGCCAATTGTTTATAATATCTTCTCAGTTTCATGTATGAGCAGTGGTGTGCACCAAAGTGTGAATAGTGAATAGAGTAAGTATTTTTTTGTAGCAAATTGTTTCCCAGTAAGCAAATTATCCATATTTTCTTAAGGGACATACATTCAGAAATATTTATATCGGGGTTGACATATTGTTTGGTCAACATTTTTTCAGTATGCAGAGTGGGTGTTGTCAAAAGAGGTTCAGAGTAATGTACCGGAACTAATTGACCTAAAACATTGATTTACTGAACATGCTAATGTTTCAGTTAGTAATTGGGTAAGTGAGCGGGCACATGTTAATTTGGACATAGTTTGGCCATAGTTTTGCTGGATTCAAAGTGAACTGAGCTCTGCCCAGTAGGCGCAGAAAGCAAAGATGCTCATTAAACCGTGACATTGGAAACCCACCCACCCACGGTTGTATCTACCGTGATCCGTTGAAGGCCTTCATTCAATGAATAGAATTATACAGAATGGCCCCGTTAACCTACGTGAATAATATACGATTGGTCACATATTTATCTTCATTGTTTAATGAAATCCAGCCCTGAGGACAGCTGTTTGCGGTTGAGAGGTTCCATTGGTACTGTATAACAGTTGAGTTGGAGTAATGGTTTTCTATTTATCTCGCTGTACGGGTTCTGTTGAAGTTCATAGTCTGCATAGGGAACCCAGAAATCTTTACTCACTGCCCTGCAGAAACGTTAATATTGACTCTACAAAATGGCTGATCTAAAACCGTCAGTACCCAGGCGTATGAGTGACAGAGAGGGACTCAGAAGATAATGAAGAATGGTGTAAGTACAGTTGACTTGACTACATGTATCTTGGCACTGACAGCTACTGGAGAGAGGCGTGTATCTCTCATCTCCTTTTGACAGTTCCAATTTCCTTTCAGCAATAAACAAATGCCTTTAGCTCGAAAACAGCAGCGTGCAGTGGCGAAATGGGGGCCGTTGCCTCCGTATAAACTATATGTTATACTTTTTGGAGAAAATCGGAACTGGGTGAAGGATATTGCTGATGATCTTGAGGCAAAAAGATTGTGCAAATGAAGCAGGAAGTTAGGATTACATGCAAGGCAGGCGAACCCCTGCTGTGAACTGCCGTAGAGGGTATCTGTCACAGCTTCGTATTGAAGAAGCATTGGCTTAGTTTTGGGTCAGGCTAGCCGTGCCCATGATCCTTACCCTGGAGCCAATCTCCAAACGCCTTTGGCCTCCTCACACCCCCTGTTAAAGTGCATCGATTACTTTTAGTCTACTTGGGTGTTTTGTTTCCTAGTTGGTTATGTTAGTGTGATTTATGTTGAATTTTTATGCAATGCACAAAACTGGAAGATTTTCCCCATGGTCACCATAAAAAAGTGTCTGCAGAATGACACTGATGTGAAACATTTTTTTTTTTTAAATTGGAATGGCCCTTTCTGCTGTCACATGGCTTAAAGACAGCTATTTCATTGGTCCTGGTTGATTATCATTTTGAACCATCTGGCTCTTCGTTGCCAAACAATGTATTTAACTGTTGTCTTTTTAGGTTATATATCTTTTGATTTTAGTTTGTGCCTCTTAAATTGTGTATAAATAGACAATATATTCGTTTGATTATGTCTTTGGGGCAGATGTTTACAGTGGAAAACCATTTTTTTTGCGTAGGGAAATGGACACGAGAGAGACTTCCTGGAGGACAGGCGGGTCTTCATAATGGATGTTTATAATCGCTACATCTACCCTGGAGATGGATATGCCAAACGTAAGTATCAACATTATGAATCGTTGTACAGTTGGGAGTTAAATAAAACAATAATAAATTCATTCGAGCATAACATTTTTCAAGTTTTGTTTTGAAAGGAGTGAATATCATCAAGCAATTCAATTGCCCGCAAACGACTCATTTGGCAGATTTCTAAGACGTAAAAATGCTTTATTCAAAATAAGCAATCATCCATACACATGCAAATGTCAAAATCCAACTGCATTGTATATAAATACGTATAAATATTTTTCAACAGATAACGTATTGACTGTTCTGTTTGAATCCTTGAATAAACTCTAAGAACTTCCGGAAGCGAGATTGTGACTTGCTTCAGCTAGCCTGCGGGTGGCAGTGTTCCGTGTCATGTGACTCCTCTGCTTATTCCCTGTGGAGCGAATACGTGCGGAGGCAGGCCAGGACGTAATCGACAGTGTACTGTTCCATCAGAGCTGCGTTTGCACTGCAGTATAGAAACGCGTGTGAGAGAATGTCGGCCGTCCCCGAGAGACCCTGAGCATCCTACCGGGCTTCTACACCCGGGCTTCTCCACCCCTAGATGTCAGCGGACGCTATTTGAATCAGTCGCCGGTTTAGGGGTTGTCTTCATTTGAGCACTGAGGAAACTGGTCAACCTATACTGGCTCCATTCATCTACGCCTCGATGCTGTCATGGAAGTACAGGACTACTATAAAAAAAAAAAAAAAGTATATGCATTCTATTTGCATTAATTAAAGTTGAAATTGTTCCGATTCAATTAAAATGTACGTTCTTGCTTAAGATGGTCTTCTTTTTTTTCATTTGGAGCTCAAATGGAATATATTTTTTATTGTTTGGCTTTTTAATATTTATAAAGAGGAAATCCTAATTTGCACGCTTGGTTTTACAAAGTGTCTTCATCTGCAGGGAAATGGTTTTTAAAGCTAATTAGAATATATACAGGATCCGTCAATAGAAAGGAGGCCATTGTTCCCTTAAGCTCTTTGGTCAATACAGTTAGGACATAAAGAATTGAAAGACTGCTTTTGTGCTTTGCTTGGTGATAAAAAAATAAATAAAATTGGCCTACAAAGTTATTCAGGGAAATTGCTAATGTTAATTAGGCTTTGTAATATAAAAACCAATTGTATAACCAAGTGAAAACATCCATGCATATGAATGGTTACGCTCCACCTCTACATTGCATCCCTAATGAATTACCTACATTTACTGATTTTCATCTAGGGATAAATGGGCATAATTAACAGACCTTACATTGTAATCCCATTGACTCGTTTTTGTTAAAAGCAGAAATGTGGAAATGTTGCAGGTTGCGTCAGTCGTGGCACTGGCCTTCGGCCAGTATTGGTTAAAGCCCCAAACGAAACGAAAGACCCTTTGCTTTGAACTCAAGATGCTAAATTTTGGGCAAGATGCGTAGTATCATAATATCGGGCTCAGACCCAAATGCTAGACTGCTAGCTGCCTGCTCACTTGATGCGCTGCTCTCCAGGGGCGATCAGACGGAAAGTAGAGCTGGACTGGGGGACAGAGGACCAGGAGTACCTCCAGAAGGTGGAGCTGCACTCTGAGGGGGCGCTGAACGAGTTGCAGCCCGACATCGTGGTTTACAACGCCGGCACTGACATCCTGGACGGCGATCCCCTAGGAGGCCTCTGCATATCTCCGCAGGTAGTCTCCCAACAGACCCTGCTGTCGGCGTGCTGTAATCGGGCCCCCCTCTCTCCCTAGCATGCGTTTAAACCAATTTGTATGCTGTAACCTTCTTTGGCTATGTGTTCTGCTCATAAAGACTTCAGGTTAGAAACAGATCAGGCTTGAAAGACCAAGGGTTGTCTCATAGTCTATTTGTCTGTGCTCCATCGTTGAGCAAGTCCAGAACTTTTATGAGACTGCTGTTTAACTTTAACATCAATGAAACAAATATTCTTCAGGGGGAGTTAAATGTCTTGGGTTAAATATTGCCGTGTGTGATTTATTTTTATTGTAGGTCTTTGCTCCATTCTTTCAAAAAAATGTGTGATGAGCTGATGGCCTCCATCCAACCTGGCCCTTTGTCTGTTCATTTTGTTGATGAAAGGCCTCTCCAGGTGTAGTGACATCATCAGGACAGTCTCCCCCAACGATTAGTTCTCAAAGGGAATAATAAATCAGACAGAAACATTAGGTCACCAGGCCAGGCCGACATCAGGGAGTCTTGATTGCTGAAGGTAACGGCGTAATATACGGCTTGCCCCCCACCCACCCCCAGGGCATTGTGAAGAGGGATGAGATCATCTTCAGGGCCACCCGACGGAGGGGGATCCCTATCCTGATGGTGACGTCTGGCGGGTACCAGCGGAAGACGGCCCGCATCATCGCCGACTCCATCCTCAACCTGCGCCAGCAGGGCCTGGTGGGGTCAGGAGCCGTGGACGAGGCCGGCCCCTCACTCGTCCCCCTCATGATGACCAAGTCCGCGTCTGCGGGGGCTGCGCTCTCCCCACACTGAGCGTGCCTGTGACGGGCAGCTCTCTTTAAGGGAACTTTGTTATTGACATTCTGTTCATTTTGAATTTGTTTTCTTTCTGCCAGTGTGGTGAGGTTCAGGCAAGCTTTAATAACTTACAGAACCAGTGTCCCTTGTTGGCCGTCTGGGTGATTACTGTATGACTTAAAAGATACTTTTCCCTCCCTGGGCTGTTCTTTCTCCTTTCTCCTCTATTTAGGCACCATGAAAACTGTTTTTTTTATTTCATATAAGGCCACTTAATTATGTCGGGGACCATTTAAATGTATTTAAATAATCTGCTATTCTTTTGCACATACATTTAATTATAATGAAATGAGTTGGTATAAAAGGAATGTGTATTTTTCAAATGGTTTTCGCCATTTTATTTTCATTTGTATTTTCTCCCCATTTTGGGATTGCCAATTGGGTTAATTAATCTGGGCCCATCGCTACAAAACCAGCGACCACACACATGGTCGGTGAACGAGCAGGACTATTCTCCCCCCCAGTCCTATTCGTCTTCAAGCCAGCCATTAGCGATGAGCTGAGAGAAGTGCTTGCACGGACTCTCCCAGTCACTATTGGCTAAAAGACATGAGCCAGATACGAACCAGGAAACTCCAGCTCATGGGGCTCAGTCTGCATTCAGGCTAGCGTCTTTACTGACTGAGCCACTCAGGGTTCCCTAATGTGAATTTTAATGCCAACCTGTAGGCAGTTCATTCTTTTTTTTTTCTGGCCAATTATTATTTAATAATATTATTGCTTTATTTAATGCATTTGATTATTGGCAAACTTAAAATTTTCAACACTTAAGAACCCCCACACTTATCTTGAATGCTAAAACATTGTGTTTGGTAACACTAACCTGTTAATTCAACTCTTCGTGGTTTAAATGTATTTAAATGCAATTCTTTTTTTTTAAATGCACCGAATTTGCTAAAACTCTAATGCACTTTATAGTTAAAATGGATTTGTTTTGCAGACTTTTCGAAGCAAGATTCCTTTGATATTACTAAACAAGTATGAGCAACACTGGGTGTCTACTGTAATTAGTTTTCAGTAGTGCGTTGTAATTTCCAATGACATTCTTCATGACAAGGTCTTCAGTTAGGGCCACTGTGCTATATAATTTTATTGTTGGCACTGTTGAAATGTTGGCAGTTTTGCCTGGTAGAACTTAAACTTACTGATTGCCAAACTTTATAATAAAAAAGATTTGGCTTTAATGTGATCTTTGGAAGGATTTAAAAGGGAAATGGGAAGATTGGCTTCCCATTTTAAATCATGTACGTGAATGCTTTGGGTTAGTTTGCGCGAAGTTCCTCAGGAGGGATTCTTAACAAGAAAAGGAGAAGAAAAAAAACAGACCACCCTGTTTTTTCTTTCCATTTCTCTTAGGCAGAACTTACATTCACTAGCTTCTGTATTGATGAAACGGGACTGGTAGTATTTGACATGCAAATCTGCTATTTGGTTTTTATGTGGAAAGTACTTGTAAAGCCTCTCTGTCTGTTATCACGAGCTATCTGATGATTTTAGTTTTAAAAACGGGAGAAGGGGTCTTTCCATTTAGTGTGAATCACTAAATAGACATTTCCTTTTCCTGTCTTGAGTATTCGTATGCTTTTGTTTCGGATGGTTTCTTTTTCTTCTTTTTTTTGATCGAACATCGAACATTTCCTCTTAAAAAAATGTCTTTACAAGTACATGCTTCCTAGCAGACTGGAGCTACGACAGCATAGCTAACACCTCTGTTGCCCCAGGGCGGTCTGTCTCAGAAATATAATTTCACATCATTTACAAGAAGAGAAATAAATTGCAGGTGTGCATTCCTACTTGGTCACGTTTGTGCTTCCCCTGGTTCTGGCTTTTTTTGGCCTCCGCTGCAGGGGCATTTGCCTTTTGTGAAACATAATAAATAGCTCTGCTCTGTATGAGTTATCTGAGCAAATAGCAACCGGTGTGGAGGAAACAAAGGGATAGCTCTCGACCCAGGGCTACGGTGATATAGTAAGCTAACAGGGTGTGAAATAATACTTTGTGGATTTGGTGGCTGTGGAACGCACAGCTATAAAGTAGAATGAAGGCTGTGTATGCAAGTTTAACGGTGTCTTGTTATGTATTTCTTTCTTTTACTAATGGGAAATAAAAATGTCTGACTGTGTCTGGCTTCTTCCGTTATTCACAATGAATGCCTCTCGAATCCTGTTCCATGACGCGGAACTGCGCGCGAAGGAGAAGTCGGAGGAGAGTTCTCAGGAATGTGTATATATACGTAATGATAAAATTATTCACTTGAGCGCACCATACTAATGTTTTTTAATCCCCCAAGAAGAAAGGTATTGCTTACGTGATGGCTGTAATCGGCGATTTCTTTGATGTTAAATGCTTTCTTTTGAAGTATGGATTAGGTAACAGCTAAGGATGCTGCACCTGTGTTTATGACTCTTTACTGATGGTATTCATGTGTTTTTAGGATTTTAACCTAAAGCCTTTGTGCAATTCTCTGAAGATGTACTAAGACTTAATTCTGTATATGTTCTGTAACAATTCTTAATTATTAAGACTGTTAAAATTCTACTGGATTGCAAAAATAATTTGGTTGACTTGTCATTCTTAATTTTTAGAATTATTTACAACAGGACGAATAACAGATTAAATATACTGAAGTCATTAAACCACTGTGTTACATGAAAAGAACTGACGCAATATCTTCAATAAGTCACTGGTCTAATTATGAAGATGTTCGTATTTTAGCATAAGAAAGGCTCGATTGACAGGCGTTTGTTTGTGGATGTGAGAAACGCAACGTCTGCATACACGAATCCCCGCGTTGGACGGATAATGCGCCATAACATTTGTACCGGATCCTGCAGGAAGTGGGCCCTGCCCTACTCCACCGGTATTAGGAGAGTTCCGTGCGTCAGTTTTCTCCGGGGGCCAGGCGGCGTCTCCGATGTGGCTGATTCCCCGCCGGCAAGCAAATTCCAGAGCGCCCGAAGCCGTTCAAGTCGTCTTTCACCAGCTGACACATTCCAGCAGCTTTTAAAGTTATGCCTTCCTTTCGCCCTTTTATAGCTTTCTCTATTTGACCTCAGTTGAGGACAGCGCAAACCGGTGCTGTGCTCTGCAGACCGGTGGATGTGCTCTGCAGGTTTGATTGTTACAGATGATCACGTTTTGTAGTCTCCGCCACAGGCGCCGCATTTCAGCTTGTGCCTATGTACCTCTGGTGAACACGCTAACTTATTTTATTTATTTTTTATGTTAAAACAAAACTGTATAAAGTGGCACTATTAAAACTTTTCATAGTTAATGTATCACTATTCGTGACTACGTGTAAATCATTTGTTAATTTGTTGGATGTTTAATGGCACAATACTTTAAGATTGTTGCTTTTGAAGGTAGTCGTGCTACCCTTCTGGGTAGCCTCATTGGGTGATTTCATGATTCCAATGAGGGGGAAAATTCAACCTTCTAATGTTTATTTCAGAATCCATAGTGTGAACCCAGCTTGAACTCATCAACAATCAGCTGCAGACTTCATGCCTCTGTGGAATCAAGGTAATCAGGCTATGGGATGTCGTCCAGACCCACGCTGTGAGTGTCATTAAAAAGGCCATCTCTGCTCACTATGTGGCCTGATGTTCTTTGGGTCTTTCCGCACAGGTAATTGAAGTTGCCTATAGACCTCCACTTATTGTACAGCCTGTGCAATGTGGATGGAAATTGGATTAGGTGGAGTTATTAGATCTCGCGCTGGCGATTCGCTCTCTTGTCACCGGTAAGTATATTCTGGAAAAGTAGCAAAATAGAATAATTTATCTAAAGCCTCTATCCGTGGGAGAGTGAGCAATTCATTAAACTGCCGTCAATCATTTCTTTAGATTAATTTGCCACTTCACTTTCCAGCCATGCCCACTGCCAGTCTTTTGCAGTGTGACCACATTCGTGACTTCAATAAACCCTGACCAATAAAAGCACAGCTTGTTTTATTTTCATGTTTTATTGGCCGAAACAACAGTCATTTGCGTAACTAGCTTTGATTGTAGTTCTGTATGTAGTGTTGAAGCACTTGAAGAAATGTACACAGCTAATTGGATCAATTTTGCCATGCCACACCGTTGATCACTGTGGTTTTAACAATGGATCAAAACTATAGGTGCACATTTGCAGCTTCCCTGATTGATTCGTTTTTGGCTTGATATCGACCACTTGCCATTAAGTAGAGGCATCTTACACAATTTTGCAGGACTGTTTTGATGTGATTTCCTGGTATTTGGTTCGGAGTATGATTTCACAGAGCAAATCAGGGCAAATAAAATTTTGGGGAACGAGACAGTGAAAGCCAGTGAAACAGATGGTTGTTGCAGATGTGCATCACCTTGGTTTTGGGACTAGGTCTATAACTGGATGACCTGCTGGTACCATAAGAAATGAGTGTAGTTAATTGGAACAGTAACTTCCTCTTATCTCTAACACTAATGAGTTTTGAGCATTGGGTCAAAAAAAAAGTTAAACAGTTGTTTATATTTTCATGTGAGTGAAATTAACAATTTCATTTACAGCTTTTTATGTATTGTATGTAAAGCGGGCCTTTGTGTGATATCATGGCTTTTGTGTGTGTAACCAAACAACCAATAGAGCCTGCCAGCAAACATTGTGGGACTGTGTTTATACCTTCAACATTCTGAGTCTCACGTGCAAGTTTCAGTACTGGTCTTCTGTAGTTTCCCGTAGTCATACAGAACGCACAGCAGGGTTGGAAGGTCACCGGAAGGCACGCAATACTTCAGCGTACATTTGACTTGGACGCATGCCACTTCCGATAGATAATCTACTGTAATTCGGGATCTAGCAGTCCTCTCAACGCTAGATGAATACTTATATGTGTGGTAAGTTTGGAATGAGTTCAGTGCACAGACTTCTAGCTCTCCAGGATGTTCCTGAAGCTGTTAATGCATTGGCAATCGCAAACAATGATGTAACAACTTGTGTTTCTCATATTTTATTTGAACGCCATTAAAAATGACTTTGTTTCTATTGATGTTGTGTTTTTTTGGGGAAACCAGAGATGGGAGTCTGCTTTTTGTAGACCCCATGCAACAATCATCATCTGGGGTTTTGTTGAATTGTTCTTCTCATTTGCCTCTTGCAGATATTCTCCTGCATTGCATTTTGCACATTAGGATCGCTAAGCGACAGTGTAGCGTCAGACATCGCATGATAGGCAGCTGCCAGGCTCGTGCTTTGACTGTTGTCTTCTTCCATCCGGCTGCACTGATGCGTGCTTGCAGAATGCGTCAATCGCTCTGCGTCGGTATCACTGAGTAAACATGCTCATTGTCTTCGCTCCCCCACCAGCTACAGTGTCTCGGGGCTCTGGAGGTCCCGCTGTACTTCTACATCGCATTACCCGGACCATTACGCCGTGGTCTGCGGACAATTGGAACGCGCCTCGTGCCAAATCCTCTTACTGCAGACGCAGCCCTTTCAAACGCGGATAAGACGGGCCGCTTGATTAAAGGAGGGCTGGAGCGCTTTACGCAATCAGAACAGAGTTCCAGAAGTGACCTACCACATTAGTCAGAAAGCGATGAGGTCACTCGCACCCCTGCCTCCTCCCAACCCAGGGCAGGCTGGTCTCCAGCTCTCTCGGAGGAGAGGCCTCTCTCTCAATTCCACGATCTGTTTTGGGCTGGGCTGCGTTTTTGGTTCGAGTCTCTTTATGGACGCCTATACAACATGTCCTGTTGGAAGGTCACAGAACGGCGTACACGCATCAAATGCGAGCGTCACGCCATGTGGTTCTGGAGACTCCTAAAATCTCCTTTGGAGCCCTTGTGCATCATTCTTTAGCGGTGCTTTTGTTTTTCAATCTTTCCTCACTGAACATCTGTGCGGCACCCGAAACACAGTCATAAGTGTTTGCTATGTTTTGAAGCAAAATACATTTAATCAGTGCTTTGCTTTGTCCCTCAGTGCAATGCAATTTTAAGAAATGGCAATAAATGCCATTAAGTGTAGGATGATCAGGACCTCTGAAAGGAATTCAGTTTTTGGGTTTGATTGGCAGATTAAATGGTACTTTGGACACCTTGTTTTGATTACTTAGGTTTTTTTTTTTGTTTGTTAGTTTTTTTTGCTGATGCGCTATATAGCTATTTAGGTCAACCGCTGAGATTCTGGGATTCTTAGATGTTTTTAGGTAATGGCTCCACTTCATCTCATTCCGACCGCCTGTCCAGTATGTCCAGATGGTGATGAATTATTCATGAGGTTGTAACTTAAGCTTCTGGCCACCAGAGGGCTGCAGGGGGAGGGGTAAAGTCTGTTCTACAAGAGGACGCCACTTGCATTTTTCCTGTGTTGGTCTGGCATTTGTGCATTATTAGCAAGAAATGTGTTTTAAAACAAATTATGTTAATTAGCATATCATTTGATTGTCATTCTCTGTACCCTGGTTTTTTACTCCTGTAAATAGTTTTTTTTCTGTACAATTTACCATTTTAGTCAATAGGGAAATATGTGATTAACACTTCCTATGCAGTACATGAAAGGTTTTTAATTTTTTGATTAAGAGAACACAGTCAACGATGTCATTTATGATTGCTTTTGTGGTTCTCCTCTTTCTGTCTGCACAACGATCGGTGGTACACTAGGGCTTTCGGCCCTGCTGCCCAGTACCCGAAGAGTAGCTGCTCTGAAGCGTGGGTCAGAATGTTCACCAACCTCTGATTGCGATCCCTGGCAAATGGAGTGAACAGGCCTATCCAAGTATGAAATCTAGGCATGCAATGCAATGCCAAAAGAATAGTTCATCTGATTATCCCAGTTCATTAACACATCTTATACGTGGTTCTGGTTCCATTTTTCTGCCCAGCCATCTATATGCAAAGTGTTCTTGTTGAAGCCGGCTCTGCCTGAAATGACAGTCAGTCTCATAGCCTCCGACAATGAAAGGGAAATCCTTCAAAATAAAGGTATGTTTTACATTAGGATACCAACAGTGGGAAAATTCAGAGCTGTTAGACCACCATCTTTCAGACAGAACCTCGGTCATTAAATCTCCATCAGACATTGAAACAGTCTGCCCCTGGAAAGTAACCAAACAACAATCAATCTTGCAACCAAGGTGCCAAGAGAAACGAGAGGGAAAACAATATTTTTCTTTTTGGCAGTGAACATTTTTGTGCTATTGTAAGTACTTGTGAAAGAACTTTTGCCATGTTTGGGAGGCAAAATCTGACATGAGTAAACATAATGAAAGTTAATCATCTTTCATTCCCATATGAAAAAATTCATGCTTACAAAATATCAGATATTTATAGTGTTGATATTGTAGTTATTTTATCTTTTCATATCATCCAACATGTCTGTGATCATTTTTTCATTTGCTGTATGGTTTAAGAACCACCTAACTGCTTTAAACACAGGCATGGCCTGTCAAATTGAGAAGGGATATACAAGTTAGTTTAATATTTAAATTCAGAAAAAAACATAAATGGCAAAATTATTGGCACCCAAGACATAATATTTTTTTTGCCCGTCTTTTCGCAAAGTTAACTGCCGATAAACGGTATTTATAATCATCAACAAGCTTCCTTCAGCCTTCTACTGGCAATGTGGCCCACTCTTCAGCAGCAAACTGCTCCAGATAAGCAATGTTTGAGGGGTGCCTCCGCCAAACAGCTGATTTCTGATTTACAAGTTTTGTATGGGACTAAGATCTGGACTCATCGCTGGCTAAACCAGAACAGTCTAGGTTGGTCTTACTGAACCATTCCTGAGTGCTTTTTGATGTGTGTTTGGCTCATTGTCCTCCTGGAAGACCCATAGCCTTCGAAGGAGACCAAGTTTTTGGACACTAGGTTGAACACTGCTCTCCAAAACACTTTGGTGACACTGGACAACAAAGATTTTGCTTCTTGAACACTTTTCGGTGTATCTTATAGATTTTTGGCTGCTGATCACGAAAATCTTTCAATGAAACGGTCACGTACCATTTTTATTGAAGTCTTCTATCAAGGCTGTCTTGTTACACAATGGCAATGTCCACCTTTCAATACCTGTTGGCTATGCTGCACATATGAAAGGAACATACGAAAAAAAGGAACTGCTGTTGGAGCACATTCAGTACACCAAGTACAACTGGAACATCTGTAGAGATCTAAAAGTGGTGGCTCTGCTACTTGGAATGCAGCTCGGATATACCAAGTGCCATTTGCGAATGGGACAGCCGTGCTGAAGAGTTACATTACATTAAAAAGAACTGGCCACTCCGTAAGAATTTGGTTTCAGGACAGAAAAACGTGGCACATTAACTAGTTGTCGACCCGACAAAGATATTTTTGCCTCCTCCTCACATAAAACTGGGACTGATGAAAAATTTTGTGAAAGCGATGAACAAGGAAGGAGAAGGTTTTCGTTATTTGAGACAGATGTTTCCAAGAATAATTGATGCCAAGATTAAGGAAGGCATTTTCGTTGGTCCACAGATCAGGCACTTCATCAATGACAAGCGGTTCGAAGATCTGTTAGTGAGGTCAGAGAAAATCGCCTGGAAAGCATTCAAGGATGTTGTTGAAAAATTTCTTGGTAACTACAGAGCACCAAACTGCATTCAGCTGATTGAACGGCATACAAAACTATGAAGTGCAACATGTCACTGAAGATTGTTCTCTTGCATTCAAACTTGGACTTTTTCCCTGCAAATCTTGCCGCAGTCAGTGATGAACAGGGTGAAAGGTTTCACCAGGACATTGCTACAAAGGAAAAACGGTATCAGGGCAACTGGGATCCATCAATGCTGGTGGACTATTGTTGGACACGAGGTGCACCACACACTGAGTACAAACGAAAATAAGCAGCAAAACACTTATGGAACACTTATGGAACTGTTGAACAAATGCAGCGTGTCAGAAGCATTATGCGATTAAACACGTTATGGTCAATAAAACTCCTTCTCAAAATTCCTATGTGGTACCCTCAATCTGAAATTATATTTGAATTCACTTTGAAGGCCTCAACTATGTGTGTAGGTGTACATTCCCTGTGTTGGTGATGGTGAGGTAGGATGATGGAACCTGATACTGAGATGTGAAGGTCAAATTTCTGACCCAGCAGAAGTGTTTTTCCAGGCAACAGGCAGTCAGGGAATGTCTAGACAGCAAAGGAAAGCATGTTGTAGGCTCTGCACCTCTGCACAGTTTACTTGCAGTAGAAGTGAGCAGACCGCGAACTGATCATTTTTAAAAAACTTTCTTCAGACAGGGCCACTATGACCAAACAAATAAGTGTTAAAGGCAAGCGCCCACTGACCTCCATTTAGCCTTTAAAATGATTTGCGAAACACGCAATGCAATATGCATGGGGCTTGTGCAAAAGAAATGTTTATCAAAACATTCGGTCACAATGTACGTATGCTGTTATTGCATTGTTAAAAGGCCCTCCTCTGTGGTGAGCGAATGAAAAAAGAGTCAGGTTTTCCCAAAGCTGTAGCTTCAATGACAGGTAGGGACAAAATCCACATGCAAGGGAAACGCTGATGAAAGACTTCTCAGTCTGACCCCAGGGCTGCACCGCTAAACCGTAACGCCTTCCCAAAGAGCAACTGTCTAATGTGGCAGAAGATCGACCCCCCTCTGTGTGTTCTCAATACCGCAGTTCTTTAGCCAGTTTTGCCCGGGCTCTCGTGCGACGCTGTGAGAGGGGATCTCAGTGGACACGTGGGTGAGGGCCGGCGGGAGATCAGCAGGCAGAGTGCGGTGGGGAGCTGAGCGCCAGGAGCGTGCCGCTTGGGCGGAGTGGCGCCACTTCCTGCAGGACCCGCGAGTGTCGGGGACGAACCCAGTGCCTTATCTTTTCAACAAATGAGTCTTTCCCTGTGAAATTCGTTTATCCCTCAGTGCACATTGCGAGATGTCCCGAGCCAGGGAAATGTGGAAAGGGGGTTCGGGAAGAGAGATTATGGGATTACTGTTAAGCCTGCACACTTGGTTTGGCATTGATGATGTGTACAGAACTACAAAAGTGTAAGAATGAGACTCCATTGTTGAGTTTAACGGTGATGATAATAACATAGCTGTACGTACGTGTCTGAACTGCTTACCAAACTATTGTTAGCATTCATAAAGGAAAATGTCTAAAGTTAAAAAAAATCATCAATCCAAGAAGATCATTTCTTATTGTTTTACTGCATATCTTTGTTATTTTATATAAAAATGCTGTTGAAAAGCATGTACGTCTTCATTCAGGAAGACCTGGGATAATGACAAGACTCACTCAGGTGAACTTCTCAGAGAAGGGGTTGTGAAGCTATTTCTATGAATATTGCAAAACACTGATATTCATTCAGCTGAGTATCGCAGAGTAAAAAAAAAACAAAAGGACAATAGAATCATTAATTATCACTATAGCAGCATGCAGGGAATTGAGTAATTGATTGCTACACATAATTTTCAAAGCCTTTTAAAATAAATATTCCTCCTAGTTTTGATCACTAACATATGTGACTACTCCAGATAGGTGACTCTTGGGTCTAATCTACAACACTGTGTAATTATTGTGACATTGAGCGTCGGCGTGTTATTGACAATCAGGGGACTACACATGTTCTGTGTCTGTAAACTTGTCATCGTTGTTTCAAATAGTAGCTGCTGTGTTCTCCGTGGTCCTGGTTGGTGCACAGGGGAGACGACGGCTTGGATCCTTTAATGGAATTTATGTTCATCCCAGCCTCTGCTCTCAGTGGCTTTGCTAGTCTGCAGCTGGAAGACCCTGGCTGTAATTTCCCCGACAAACCTTACGTGGTAAAGAAACTCCGCAACTGGGACAACGCTACTAGCCGATCCTACATACAGAGTTGTTGTGAGGTTAACCGTTCAGCAAACATTAAACAAACGTTAACAAACGTTTTCATATTTATATATTGTCCTCGCTTATCCGCTGTTGGTAACCCATTATATGGGCATCACCTGTGCGATACAGGGTTTCCTACCATGAAAAGCCACATTTCATGTCATGTTCAGATGAGGCTTTCTCCCTCATATGTCTATATCACAACAGCTCTCCAAGTGGCTGGGTTCAGGCCTCTGCTTCTCCACTGTATGTCTGATGGCATTGAACACTGCTAAAGAGTTCTTGGCAGGATAAAGAGTAGAAACCTAAAACTCGGGGGGGGGGGGAATTAATTTGAGAAACTCCGACCATTATAGATTAATTTGAGCCACCCGCGCTCTGCGTTCAAGATAAACTGAGTTTAATTAGCTTCTTTTTTTTTAAATAAAAGAGAACCGTGATCATCTGTTACGGATCTGTGTTTACATTTTTCTCAAGGCTGGTGACAGGAATAAAGATCACCCATGGGTGCTACAGGAGAGGAGGCAGGTATTTTGACAGAAGAATATCTTTAAAATTGGCTGTTGTTGTTGTTGTGCAATATGAATATCAATAATTACACTCTGTAGACTTATTCTGCCCCAGTATTTAGCTTGCGCACTGAGCCCCCCCCGGTCCTGTCTCCATTAACGAACGCTGTTATCTCTGGAGTGAATCGGAAGAGTGGGGGAGGGGGGTTGGTGTAACGCAAGCATAACTAATTGGCAAGAGTGCTTTCAGTTTTAGAGAGGTCATGCTTGAATTTCTCCCCTGCGCATTCGCGCCAACGCCGAGGCACTTGAAATATGGCCCATAGGGGGCGCATTGCCTTGCACTACATAACAAGCAGACATATATAACACCAACCGGTGCCCACTTGTTCTGCTGGTATCAGCACAGCCAGAACCAAAAAAAGTCTGCAGTGAAGAATGTCATCTGGAGATACGCCGGTGAAAAGAACTCTCAACCAGGGATATGATCAAAGGGTCAGAGTTTTTAGCTGGTTTGATGAACAAGCGTTTCCCTTCGCTTTCACAAAGCGGTGAATACTCATAAGCCTTCGTTTAAAATAATTCTTCAGTGCTTTTCTTTCCAGTATCTACAATCGATGGTCTGGTTTTTATCCGGCAACCACCCTTCCACATGTTCACATTCTGTCACTTTCTAAGTCTGAAATAAATAGAGATGTTGAAAGTAGGCTGCAGAGGTTGTCACTTAGCACATAAGAAATAGGTTATTCCAGCACCTTAAACGATATATACGGTTGTGTTACGTGGCTTATTAGTTCGCTTCGCAGCTCTTGCACGTGACCAAGCATTTACTGTGGCAATGTGTACCAAACTCAAAAGGTACAACAGACGCCCGATCCCCTGGGATCTGAACCTCGATTTAAAAGGCGTCATTTTGTTCCGTTTGCAATGTATATTCGCAAACACTTTGGTCTCCACGCAGTTAAAACGTTGGAGAAATATAGCCAAGATGCCTCAAATTAGTCAATATTGTTGTAGAAGTTCGATGTAGTAATCTAATTTTCATGAACAAAGTCACTATTGTTACCATTTTAAAACAAAAGACGTGCTTCATGACTTACGGGTGATATGCATGCAAATTGTTAGACCCAGACTGGCGACTCCATCCACGATATAATTCAATCTAACACAAAGTCTCTAAGCCTTTGTTTTGGAGAGAGATTAAACAAAAATATCTTTTTCTCCAACTTCGGTGTATTGGGATTGAGAATGTTTTTTTTATTTTAGTTCACGCAGAATTGGTATCTTATGGTCATTAAAAGAGTGAGAAGCCAACTGGATCCAGATGAAAAGGTAAATTTACAATGCAAATAAGACTTTGTGCTTGTAACATTTCTTCATCTACTGTTGAAAAGGATTTGTTTTCTTTCCGTTTCATTGAAGCTTCTTTCTACGAGGGGGTAGAACATTGAGAAGAAGGCGAATCTTACGTCTTCATGCGCAATGGATCCTGCGCAATAGATCCCCACTGAAAACGCTTAAAAAAAAACTGAATGTTTTGTATGACTCGGGTGTCTTGTTACTGTTGGTCTGTTTCTTCACCCAAGTAACATTGGTGTTCGACGGAGAAAAATCAGGCCTCGGGCCTTCTCAATTTTCTCATTTAAGTAGTGGTATAGTGCGATGAACTTTATTTGCACCCTGAGGACGGTTTACTGTGAATCAAAAAACATCAAAAATCTAATCGGACAGCTTCTTTCCCACAACGACAAGCACATGCAGACTTTATGAACTCTGAAAATAAATGCCAGACCCCAGAAAAAACATCACATGATCCTCCTTGGGTAATCAGCATGTCCGAAGCGAAGCAATTAATCCCGGAACGTGTTGGGGTGTTAGCGTTTCCTTTCCTACTGCAGGATACGTACTACCCAGCAATAGTAGTCTCTGGTTGGCTCAGTGGGATGTGTCGATCAAATTGCAAGCCAGCAAAGATCTGAGACATCATTAATATTCACAAGCCATATGTGTATGTTACAGAAAACATTTTGTTTATGTGTTCGGCACATGTTCCTGAAACGTTTTCTCTGAGGAAACTGAGAAAACGGAGAAATATGCCTACCCATTGCATATGGTAGAGTATTCAACAGTCAGTTCTTAGCATGTTGCATTGAATTTTGAACTGACCTGCATTCCATTATCGCTCACCTTGACCACTGCTAAGTAGGAAATTAGATACGTTTTATAAGCAGTTTTCATTATCCCAAGTCATTAGCATAGCTCATGATTTACAAATTACAACAAAGTGCTTTGTTCACAGGCGCTGAATGAATGTCACTCCGAGGATTTCAACCTGCAGCCAACCAGTTAAAGACCCAATACCTGAATCATTTCCCCACCTGCAGCCCACCTGTTGAAGGCCCAATACCTGAATCATTTCCCCACCTGCAGCTCACCTGTTAAAGGCCCAATACCTGAATCATTTCCCCACCTGAAGCTCACCTGTTAAAGGCCCAATACCTGAATAATTTCCCCACCTGCACCTCACCTGTTAAAGGCCCAATACCTGAATCCTTTCCCCACCTGCAGCTCACCTGTTAAAGGCCCAATACCTGAATCATTTCCCCACCTGCAGCTCACCTGTTAAAGGCCCAATACCTGAATCATTTCCCCACCT
>JAOYSI010024659.1:0-13100 GCA_025775065.1 Hiodon alosoides | reverse complement strand
GAAGCTCACCTGTTAAAGGCCCAACACCTGAATAATTTCCCCACCTGCACCTCACCTGTTAAAGGCCCAATACCTGAATTCTTTCCCCACCTGCAGCTCACCTGTAAAAGGCCGAATACCTGAATCATTTCCCCACCTGCAGCCCACCTGTTTAAGGCCCAATACCTGCACCATTTCCTCATCTGCAGCTCACCTGTTAAAGGCCTAGGCAAGTTAAATGCGCTAGTTCTGTAGTTCTGTTCCACAAAAAGTGACGGAGCTGCTCGGCCTGCCCAAGATGCTTTTGGCGGCAGATGATTTGGGAAAAGGTTCTGCTACAAGCTAAACAAACATAATACTGGACAGAAGGGCCATTACCCTTCAACCGGCTTTAATCCATCAAGCAATACAAATCATTACTTCAAATCCGACTGTGTTAATTCCAATGTTGATACGTGTGACGTCATTAAATCAGGCAAGTAAATGTTATTGTATTGATGCTTTTCTGAAACCACTCATCACTATGATTTTTGTTATGCCTAGATCCTCAGTACTTAATACTTTAATACCCTTCCTTGGTTTTTTGCTTCTTCATTCACATATTTCTACGCATTCATATTCAAAATGGGTTTTAATTTAATGCCTATTGACAAGCTCTTCCTCACTTAATCTCAGTTGTAATTGAGGTATCGTTGTATCTGACTACACCTTTCTGTAAATGAAATACTGCTATCTTAATGATAAGCCTTCTTAATATGCTGAACCCAACATTTGGATTTATTATTTCTTGATGACAGATGACGTGATATATCAACGTTTTTTTTAATTCAAGAGGAATTTTTATTTAAAATTTTTAATTAATGTCAACATGGTCACGTGCATCGTTCGAAAAACAACTCTCTGAATCGTTTCTGCGTGTCCCGAATGTCGAGGGCACAATGCCCGGTCGACGACCACGGAGCTCCAAGAAGAAAAGGCGTTTTGTTCTCCCCTCACAAGCAAGCTGAGCAGATTATGTTCAAGTCCATAAGATGGCGGCGGGAAATCTGCTAAACCATTCTCCCGCCTGGCCGTGGCCGCCTGTCGCCTCGGCCCGGATCACAGACACACGCTTGGCGGTGGATTCCACGGTCCGACATTCCAGAAGTATTAACCGTCCGTTCAGACATTTCATCACCCTATCCGCTCTTTCCAGGCAGTCAATAACTCTCTCCTCATTGAAATAGTGTTCTCCAAGTCCTAACCCAAAGCTCTGGGCGAAATACAATGCTCAGCAATCCATTTTTGACCAGGCTTCAATGGCAAATGAAAAGCATGAAGTCACCAGTCGGTGATGGCCTGCTGATCTAATTCAACAACCCCCCCCCAACCATCAATATTGCTATGCCACTTGCTTTCTAAACTCAATGTCAGAAAATAACTCAACCCAACTGCAACTCAAACGGCTACGCCTTTACAAATTAATAGATACACATGCTCAAGAATTGTTCCTTGCGATCTGTCTGTGCTATGTTAAACACTATGTACGAAAATCCCTCTCAGTTAATTCGGAGCTGGTAAGGCGCTTACTTGGCTGGTTTGTCATTATCAGTTTGTTTTAAATGGTTATTTCTGATTATGCCGAGACCTTCTATTAAAGATGTTCAGCAGCTTTGTGTGAGATTTTAAACATCAATTAATACATGGGATTTTGGCAAAGGCTTTCAGCTTCAGAGTGGAGTTTGTACTTCTCTCCCGTGTCTCTGCTTTCTACAAATAGCTTTATATTTCAGAATACTTCTCCCCTCTTCCAAAACGCAAGAAAGTTGTTCATTTGTATTTGTTTAATCTTTTAATACTGTGTTCACTCGTATATCATGTTGTGTATCTTGCCCTTAAATAAGGGCAAATTAGATTATAGGACCCATTCATAGGAGAGGAGAGAAGTATGGAGTGTCCTTTTGTGTAGATAGCTTTTTGAGACCTGCAATCAATGTAGTACTCTGTAATTCTCATAACATTGCACAGTCGGATCATTTCTCCAAATAATAATTTGAAATATTGGAATTGGAGTAATATTATTTTGTACTTGTGCCAGAAACTTCTATTTTTTCCCCATTTCCATATATTTTATATTTTTTTCTATGTTTTGTACTATTTTTGGAATTAATAGGATGTAAAATTGCGTAAAGTAGTAATGTAGTAATTGTTGTTAAATTACTTTTTCCAAAGCAGTATACATGCCCATCAATTTTACACATTCACAAAGCTGGGCAATTAGTGTAGCAATCCAGGTTTTGTGTCTTTCCTAAAGGTACAACAGCAGACAGGTTTTAAATGTGAGCAACCAGTGCCTTGAAAATTACACCGCTCACTGAATCGCACCTGGTTCCATTAGTTAAATGGCCCAGTGATGTGTTAGACTGTTAACAGATTGTTTTGGCTGTACACTGTGGAAGCAGTGGAAGAACTAGATTGAGGAAGGCTTTAGATTCCTCCTCTCAGTAAGCTTGTGGGTGATAAAACAAGGTAACTTTGCTAATGTACAAGCAATTGCGTTCTCAACTGTGAGTTTGACCATGAAATGAATCCCTCAGCTATGCGAAGTCGCTGAAGCTAAAAGTTTACAGACTTACATGAACAGACTTACAGAACAACTGCTATAGCATAAAGCGTTATGTGTTGACTTTATTTCCCTGGTGATAAAGAACATGGTTGAGTTTTTTACTGTAGCCTGAGCCTCCACAGAAAGAAGTATGGTAGTCAGCCTGCTGCCCATATGTAGCAAAATTTTCTTTCGGTTTCCTCAGGCCAAACTTTTGTTGTAAATTTCTCCTCCTTGTTGTTAAAAGGGACTAATGTTAGTGGAACAGTCTTTTTTTTTATTTTTTATCCCGTTCTACCCCAGGGATTAGCATCGTTAGCATTCGCTGCATGAGTGGACTTTACGTTTCCAGGGCAGGCTCTGAGAAGACTGTAAAAGCAGCACAAGGTTAGAATGCTTAGCGCGTTGGCTGAGAGTGGCAGGGTTTGAAACATGAGCCATCAGGACTTGATTACAGCCAATCGCTTGCGCCAAGGGCGCCTTGCACCTACTGGGGCCTAGTGGGAGTTGGAGACGAACAGGAGACACACAGCCGAGGTGGGGCTTGAAAGACTTATCGCCGCCAAAAAAGAGTCAGCACTACTACTCTCCAGAATTTTATGGGTGACTCGTTTTTTTTTTGTTAAACATTTCTTTGCGAATACGCGAAGAATTTATTGTTACACTGAGTTTGAGTCATCCCCTGTGGTCGGTGCCCGGTAAATTATCCTGCGGCCCGTGCAGTAGTGGAAAAGATGGCTTTTTCTTGTGTAAGGAAATAGGAGAAAAAGCGAACACTCCGTTGGACTTGGACTAGCCTGACATTTAAAGGTCCCCACATAATCAAAATTCCATTACCTCGATCACTCTCCGACCTGTGTGTGCTTTATTCAAATAAAATGAAATTGAAGTGGGGTTCATTTAACTAGAGCACCGAGAATGTCTTCTGTATTGCAATTTGTCTAGAATTTAAGTGGGTTGGATTTCGCGGGCTTGGAGGAAGCCTGTGCATTGCGTTATGCAGAATGTTGAAAGGATGGATGGTAGGGAGGGGAGGGGAATGTTGGGGGATAAAAGGCAGGATTTCTCCCAGAGATGGGAGTGTCCTTACTTCTGCCATCTCGGAAAAGCTGTCACAATCTGGAGGAACCTGAATGCTGTGGGCCTGGCTGTCACGGATCAGTGGGCAGGAAGGGAAAATGTCCACAGGATGTGGTGGGGGGAGGGGTTGCTCTGGTGCGTGAGTCGATGAGTAAGGGTAGTGGCTAAGGTGAGGGGACTCCTCGTGGCTGGGGTGGAGGAGAATTCTGGGTGAAGTGAGGGGAGAGTGTGGTGACACACCCTCAGCATCCTGGACACGGATGCCCGTTGTGCACGCGTCGACTTTGCTCGATTTCCTCCTTCCTCCTCTGTTCCCTCTCGCCGCACCTCGGACCAGCGCTCCGGCCGTCTGTGGACGTGTGCGTGTGTGTGAGTGCGAGAGACTGCATTAATTATTTCCATTGCTTGCTTTCTCTTGCTCTCACAACGTTAATGGGAAACATGTTGCTTTCTGCCTTAGGCTGTCAAAGCGACCAAGTGAGGCATTGCTTCGCCTTTCAGAGAGGAGTGACGTCAGGCTTCAGGCCTTCCTGCAGATCACGTCTGGATAAATGTCACCCTGTCACAGCTGCCAGCCCACCTCTGTCCAGTAAACCCCATTATAAAATATGCCAAATTAGTAAGAATATGTTAGAACTCCCCCTGACTCAAAACACAGACCCAGGCTGAGAGCCCAGGTAGTGTATGAATATTTTATTGAATCATTGATTAACCGAGTGAAGCTGAACGTATGCATAAAAAAACAAAACAATGATTCTATATGTACAATATGCAACTCTAAGCAAACGTTATTTATAAAGAGCATCGTGTTGGAAGGAAGTGAGGCAAAATGAAAATTTTGCATGGCAGGGGTGGGAACCTGGCACTAGCATCGCACACACACAGACACGCTACAAAATGGGAATTAACATGTCCTAACCAAGGGTCTCTTGTGCCCAATGTTAATTGTTCTGATTGGAGATTAAGGACTTGTCAGATGGCAGACATGGCAGAGTTGACAATTGCCTCAAGAGATTGTACTCCTGATTGAAAAATTCTGTTGCCGTGTTGTCCCTACTGACTGAAGAACCTGAGTTGAAATACAATTATCTTCCCTCAAACTGTATTAGCATGAGCACATAAAAACACAATTCATGTTTTTGCATCCTGACAATTGGCAATTATTTTAAATCTGTGCAATTTGATTACAGTTATTAGACTTTTTTTTTTCCCTACTGGGATAATCACCTTTGTTCTGACAGAGAATGTTTGAGTAATTTTATGAGGTTGATTGTACAATGTCTCACACGTTGTGTAAGCTTCGATAAAAAGCAGATTCCTTTGTGCACCTAACTCCGCTGACTAAACAACCCGGCTAATTTAGTTAGCTGTGTGTCATTACATTTTTTTGTAATTTTTTTTACCTTTTATAAACATGTTATATACGATTCATCCATATCCGTCCATCAATTTCCTAAAAACTGCTTATCCTGGTCAGGGTCACAGGTGGGGACCAAAAGATCAACCGCTCACACAGAGCTAATTTCCTCAGTCGTCAATACACCTAAGTCGCAAGTTTTTGGACTTTGGGGGAAACCCACTTTACAAGAACTTGCAAACTCCACACAGACAGTGACTCAAATCACATTCGTACCCAGGCCCCTGGTTCCTGTGCAGAAAAAGAGCAAAGATATCCTGGTTCAATCTCAGATGATATCACTGATTACATTTTCACTTGTATCTTTTAAATCAATAATAAATTATCTTTATCATTATCTCATAAATGTATATTTCTATCATCATGCAATGTTGGCTCCCCAGTGCATCATATTTACTCATTTGGTTTGTATTATATATTGTATACTTTTTAATATATTTTTACTTTTATATATTTATTTAAATAAATTAGTTAATTGTTTCAGCTGTGTCCTGTTTGCATAACCATGTCTATTCAACCATTTACTTTCCTTTATTTTTCCATGTGTGGTATTGTCTAATTTGACCGGTTCTAATACCACAAACACACACTGGTGATGTTCTGCACTATTGGTTCATTCATTTTCTTATTTATAATTAATTTAAAAATTCTGAATTTTACAGCATCACATTTTTCAAAGGCTAGTCCATAAATAACATTGCTACTGTTACACTATTTGTGAAAATGTGTTATGCATGTGGCTATGTTTAGTTATATTTTTATTTTGGTCCATGTACTTACACACTTTGCATGTACTCTGCAAGAATTCTCTCAAAATATCACCTAAATTACCTTCTCTGGGGGCATTTGCTACCACTGTTTTTGGTATATTGCACTGGAGCATAACCTTTAGGCATAAATGGCACACTAAGTTTGGCACATTTTAGCTCCACCTACCTGGATATGGGCAGGGTTTCCAGCAGCTGCAGGGATGCAAAATCTCACTCAGCTCTTATGGAGTGACTTATTAGCTCTGCCTACCTGTCTATGTCTAAGCATCTGTTAATGATTTCTACTAGCTATGCAACTTCATAAGCTGAACTCACTAACAAAGGACAAGTTATATCCTGCAACTGTGGTGACACTGAAAAGATTTATCGGAAAACCATATTTATTTAAGTATTTGGTTAATTTACAAAAAGAGCGTTATTTTGGCAGCTGTAATGACCTTATCTGACAGGATAATTAATTGCTTTGGTGTCACTTTCCTCAAAGAAATTACTTTTAACGAAACTTGGCAGCAGGTTAGCTGGATAAGGCCAGGGTTCCCCATGGTAAGTGTGTAACATTGCAAAATTTTTAACCATTGTTTTTGACATAAACCAGACTGTAATAGGGTAGTTTAAAAACGGCAAGCTCAGTTAAATGTAATTTTGTAAGCAGCCCATGAAAACCATAGTGTCAGATAGACCCATTTTAAATTTCCATTCCTTATTTAAAATCATTTGCTTCATGAGGATCAACTAAATCCTTTTATACATGTTTTTGGCTGTCTCAAAATATTCTGTGAATTGTGACTTGGCTACATCGATTGAAAGTTATCAAGTGGTTAAAATACGTGAGTTATGAACAGAAACTGAGAGCTGTTCATAAAATGCGTGTAAGTAGCCTACACTTATCAATTTTAATTTAATTGATCAAATAGCTCTGAAATGGCTGCTCCTAAAACTACAAACATCGATTTTCTCACTGCTGTCAACTGAAAATGAATGAGCCGTCATTTGTCAAATGCCGCCAAGCAAGAATTTCTGGACACTAGACACTAAGGCACTGGACGCTGATTCAGATTCAGTTTGCCAACATTGATAGGAGAGACTACCGTGGCAATTCCTGCACTTGAGAGAATGGTAAGAAATTGCACAAAAATGTTATGAATGCTTTCCAGTTGTAGATTATGTTCTTGGCGAGTGGTAAAGTTTTCTGTGCTGTGTAGTTATTTGAGGGAATACGCTTGTCATTTCCTTTTAAGGAGATGTTCCATTAATACAAACAGCTGACAGCCATATCCATCATTCACCATACCAACTCATAACAAGCCCATAAACCGCATTAATGTGGTTGATCTTGTCACGGTTGTGGCACAAATCCATAGGACAGACAGAAGCCAGTCTCATTTGCCATATCTCAGCGCCAAAATGTATCCAGTGTAAAGAGCTTGGCATTTTTCAAGAGAACAACTTGCATCCTATGTTAGCACTTCCATTTCATTGGACCAATTGCACGATCAAAGGTGTGTCCCGTGCACCAAAGGCAGTGATCTGGAGTGGTGATTTGACTTCTTGACCTTTGACAGTGGAGAACAGTGGATCACAGTGAGGAGCGCTGCTGTATTCCTGAGTGCAGATAAACGACTCAGAAAGAGTCCAGCTGTATACAGTAAATGACTTGCAGAGTGCGCAAGATATTGAAATGACAAACCGCCCTTGGGAGGGGTGTCTGTTGAGGAAATGAATGACGCAACCACAAATGAAATCTTGTGTTTTGTGGGTCGATTTGCAGAGGCATGTCTCCTATTCTTGCATGTCTTGTCATTTTTTTTTTCCCACTGAAATTCCTCAAATAACTGGATGGGTAACCTTGACAAAAGCACGTTTGGATGTTTGCATGGTTCAATGATTGTCGTCTTAAGCCATTTCCTGGGAAAGGGCTGTGGTTCTGTTTATGGGATTTCATGGGATTTAGATTAAAGAAATGTGTTTCGAAGTACAACAGTGCAATGGTAAATGGGTAGAGCATTGAAATCACCAATGGCAAGGAATTATGTGCTAAGAACCGAGACGCGGCGCAGCGCTAAGCCCTTTTTTAAAGTGACCCGAATGTTTCCTGTTGCCTCCGACAAACCTTGACAACCTGATACAGAGTGAGGAGCAGCATTCCAGACTGGGCGGGGTCCCTGCACCACTTCCAGCACAGCAATAACTGAGATTCCGGCCCACGGCTACACCCACTTCCCCTCTCTCCAGGGCCCAATTTGTCGGCGAATTACAGTATCCCTCGACGGCCTCACCGACTGCGGGGCCCGGTGGGCTCTCACCTCCGTATCGCAGTAGTGTAATGTGTTGCAGGGGTTCTCACTACGAACCATCTGCTGTTTGGACCAGTTTTGATTGATGAGTTCCATGGATTAACTTAAGGACGTTCCAACAGCACAACATTGTCCCAGCAAAGGATTCATTCAGCAAGGAGGGAATGTATTTTACAGGAGGGGAGGGAACTACAAAGCCATTCAGAGTATATTCTAAAGTTATAGTGCCGTGTTTATGTCAGCAGTAAAAGTGTGGAACTATTAGATCTGTTCCTCAGATTGGAACAGTTTGGGGAAAAAAAGTCACAGTATATTGTTGGCATCTGTCTTCGTGATGCGAGTCAGGTCAGAATATCTGTTACTTATTACTATATGTCTTTATGTGATTCAGCTTTATTCAAACCTCCATTTTGAAGTGTGCGACAGTCACAGTATTCCCTCAGTTGTAATTTTCATATTCTCCGTTCCATTTTTATGGTCTCTGAAATAATTTTGCAATGAATCACACGAGGCACAGTTGGAGAAATTGACATTATTCATTAAGTCAGTTTTCGGTACGAACGTGTAATGTCAAACAGTGTCATGATGTATTAAAACTTATGCACACTCTTGAAGAAGAAAGTTTTCTTTAAATTGGCTTCTCGCTCATAAAAATATGCATACCGCATTAAATTCTATTAATGCTCCATTTATACTTCAAGAATTGAAGGTGCTTTTTGATGGAATCAGTGTTGTAATTTTAAATGACACAAGCAATACCTTATTATGTACTTGTACATTAGTTCAAGGGGGTGCCTGTGAGAATTGACCCTTTAAACTTCCCATTTCTCTGAAGCCTTACAGTAAACTGAATTTGTAACTGCTGAACAGAATTTGAAGGCCCAGCCATTATGTTCTAATCAAAATTTTATAACTGGTTCTAACTGGTGCATGGTTCTGATAATGACTTGTTGCTCTTTTCACTTTTGCTAAGTATTATGTAATTTTTAGCATTTAGACATTCAGTCGTTCATTATCTGTGTAAATACATCCTCTGTGTAAGTATAACTTGGAAACCAATTTTTTACTTCCTCATTTCTTGAGCATGCTTATGAGAAATTGTGAAATCACAAATTGAATGTTCAACTACACATGTCTTTGCTTTATTTCCTGAAGTTGTCCTTGTTAAAATGAAAAATACATACAAGTAACACAACACTATTTTGGCGACCTGTTGTCTGTCACATGGACCAGCTCGGGCTTTTCCTCACCTCACCCCCTGCTGGCTGAACTCGCGGTTCAGGAGAAAGGGGGGCGCTAGCGAGCCCTCTTGCCAAAACTCGCCGATGACCCTTCGGACGGAGCCATCCCCTGGGGCTCCTTTCAAAGGCTTGTCTGTGTCTGATCGTTTCCCCCCAGAGATCACACCGGGATTCAATAAATCTCACCCGTCCGCCGGAGAGTGCTTCTTTCAGTTAAACACAGCGATAGCAAGGCCCACTGGGGAACCAGGAAGGTGAATTTGTTCAGCGCATTACAGGGTTCTACTGATCTTGTTTTCCGATGTCCTTTCTCTCCGTTGAGTTACAGCAGAACCCCGGGGCTAGACCTCGGCACTCATTCGATTTTGGTTTCAATCCATGTCGAGGCTACCATGCTGCATGAACTCTGATGTCTTGTGATGCACTGCAACACACGGCTTCTCTCCAATCAAGCCTAATTCATCCGAGCATTTATTTTCCTCCTTTCGTGCTGTTTAGGTTCTACTTAAAAGGTGTCACATTCTCCTGGCCTTTTTAGTTTCAATTGAAATTATGAGTGCCTCACACGTATAGCAGCCTACCCCTCACCCACCCATAACACAGCTTCCTGAAGACAGTCGTTTGGGTTGTTCATTTAAGTTGAGGGCTGGAATGTTCTAGATGTTGAGAGATCCCATTTCAAGACTCAGTTGGCAGCATTCCACACCATAAACCTTTATGTTACTGGCTTGTTCTCAATTGAAAGCACTTCGAAGGTGTATTGCTAAGGACAAAACGCACAAAATACACAAACTCATGCAAATTTAATGGGCAACTTTGTTCTGCTCCGGCAAAGAAGTCAAAGAGACAACTTACTCATCATTCTTTTTCTGAAACAACTAATGTGCATTAATTACTTTGAACTTTTTTCCAAAAGTTTAAATGGTTTAGGCAAAATATGCTAGGACGGAAATACATTTTTGGCTCAACATCGACTTTTTTGAGTACAGCTAAGGTTATCAGCATGAATTACAATTTGCACAATTTGGATATTTAGCAGAGCATTGAACTTCACTGATTTTCAATATTTTTGTTATTATGAAACCTAGGAGAATGCCAGTATGTCGGGGATCATGAGAGCTGTCCAAATGGATAGTTTTCAAGTGAGGCTTCACGCAGTCCTGTTCTGTACTTGGAAAAGCCTTTTCTCACTTTGCCTGTGCCAAATTGGAACTTAGGTCATGGCAAAACTGACTGTGAAATGTGAACTTTTGTAACAGACATGGGGCACAGCACTGGACTGCCAAGAGACGTGAGCCACGAAACACATGAAACACACTGTATATTCCACTCAGTACTGGCTTATGGTTACCAGGGTAAATAAGGCACCCCCCCACCCCCCTCCTTTTCTCTCTCCCGTTAGTCGCTGGAGATTTGGCCGGAGACAAAAAGTCTGCTTTGAAACTCAGTGAGGCACCAGGGTATAGTAGTGGAGCTGGCGGGCCTTCAAACACACACACACACACACACACACACATACGCGCACACGCACGCGCGCACACACACACACACACACATACACACACACTCACACAAAAATTGTCATCCTCTATCCACGATTTCAGGGTGTGAGATGATCATGACCACACATTCATCTCACAACCCGAAATGAGTAGTAAAACGGATATGGGGAGCCCATTTGATTATTAAGAGTAAAATTGAGAATCAGGATGTTTAACTGGATGGCAATTATTTCACATTCATGTGCACAACGTGAACTGCACATGGATGAGTTTCATCACATGGGCGTGAGTTTAGAAACAGGAAATGGAAGGCAGCATGAACAATGCAGTAAGGATCCCACCCTACGGTCCGAACACAACAAGTAGCCCCACACTGCCTGTAAGTACCTTTGCATCTTCAAAAGTGCTTTCAACACCCAAAACGCTGGAGTTTGTTCTCTTGATGCACAAAATTCACATGTCTGGAACCTCTTTCAACTACAACGTTGTGCTTAATCTTGATGGCTTCGGTGTATGTCCAGCTTGAAATATGAAAACATTTTATTAAGCTATTTGGGTTACTCTGGATAAGAGTGTCCAACAAATATCTAATGAATGAAATGTAAATGTAATAAAGTGCCAGGAAAGTCACTGAAGAACTGGAAGAACAATGTGACAGAAGTGGTAAAGCCTGCCCATTGTTTAACTGACCTACTCTTGTCATCTGCCATTTCTTGTGAGGCTAGGATTGTTCTAGCCAAGATTATATTTGATAATATTCAAAAAGGAGCATGTGCTTGGTGGCCAACTGACCTCAGCAGATCTAATCAAGATCTAATTAAGGGTAAAACAATCAATACCGTAGAATGACTTGTAAATGTCAACATCTTTGAAAGGTTTATTTGGTCCATTCTTAGTGCCAACATTATCAGGAACACACTGGAGCCAATATGTGAGTTTGTGCTAGCTCTCATGATGAATACCAGGCATTAATCACAATTGAAAACGTTTTTTTTATTTATAAAATTCAGTTTGATTAAAAAGATTAATTTTTTAATTAACTCTACATACGACTAATGGACTGAAAGGGGAAGAGTATTCTGGGAAAGAGAATCTTCTGAAATTAAGTTCATAATAATTCATTCCAAAGGCCGCGAGTGTCTTTCTCATTTTAGATGCTTTCTTTTGTTGCTTGGTCTGCTCGATCACCTCGATTGGATTGTCTAGTGTTTCACCTCATATTTTTCAGTTTGATCAATAGAATGAGTTTCTTTTGTCGTTAGTTCCCAAATGTATTCATTTTAATGTACCTTCTCTAACAATGAAAAGGTTCATTTGAATCGAAATCAAGGAGAGTTTAGTACTTTTCTAAATTTGATGACTGCTATACTTTACTGTACAGTGTAGTATGATCTGTGTTTTTTTTTAATTATGCGAAACGTAAATATATTTAAGTGTAGTTAAGGATTTTTCTCAAACTCTATTAAACATCAACATCTCGCAAATCGGGGTCTGAGGACGCAATTGTTCGAAACTAAGCGCTTAGAGGATTTAACAACTCTACTTCTGCTCGCGCGTCCGCGAATCGAGTTTGTCCCGAGTAGTTGGGCAGCTAGAACCTTTTGTCCCTCCCCTCCTAGAAAACTTGCAGGAATTTCAATGCACCAGTCTGATAACAGTGCAAGTGGCTCTAAATCAGACAGCTAACTCCTCTCTCCTGTGGGATTTTTGAACTCGGCAAAACATGAAAGATTGGGTAAGAACGAATTGCCCCCAGAACTGTTTTATTTATTTTTCGTGTTATCTTGCCTGGCTTAGTGTGTGCATGTCACGTTAAACATTAAAACAAAGATTACACAGTTGAGAGATTCTGCTGGATGCATGCATAACCACAGTTGTGGCAAATTATCTGTATTCCAGTTACTGTGTACTTTTTAAGGCAAGAAATAAAGTTCAGCCTAATTAATAACATAAACATTCTGGTCTGGGCAGTGCTTGAGTAGCCTAAACGTAGTTGAGCGTGCATATATTTTGTGACTTTATACTGGAACTGAGTTTGTTTTCGTCTTCTAAACGTACATTGTAAAAAAAATAAAAATAACATTAGGATCACAATAATGTGAACATTATACATTCTGGCTTCTGTCATCTCGGTGTTATTGTTCTTAAGATGATGTTTTGGATTTTGGTAGATAGCTGCTGAATACTGTTTATGCAGCAGTTACATAAGCATAAATGAGAACTGAAGTACGGT
>JAOYSI010024638.1:0-33465 GCA_025775065.1 Hiodon alosoides | reverse complement strand
ATAATAACAACATTTGGTATAATACCAATGGACTGGCCGATACATTACTTTTTCAAATTCTGAAACTCTTTTAAGACCATGAAGTTCAGAGTCAAAAGTACTATTTTATTTACTATGACTACCTTAACCACTGTTCTCTTCCATGATTACTCTTTCTGTTACTTCATTAATGACTCCTGCTCTAGATTAATTTTTTTGTCCCTATCTATCTATTTCTGTTACTGGTTACTTTCCATGTTTTTCCACATTTTTCTCAGCACCTCAGCAATTGTTCATATTAACATTTTTTTTAAAGAAACTCACCAACTGATGGAATTGGAATGGTAAAAAAAAAAATTATTCTTCCCCTCTCTTTTTGTACTCAGTTTTCTCTTGCTCCCTCTATACCTTCTCTTCGCTCCCCTTTCTTTGTTGACAATGAACTATATGTGTGCAAAGAGCAAAGGGAGTTGCGGGGAAAGGGAGACGGAGGGAGGGAGAGATAGAGAGAGTTTGACAGGGTGAAAGAGAGGGAGAGAGGGAGGGAGGGCTGGAGAGAGAAACGCGTCTGCAGGCGCTCTTGTCCTCGAAGCGACGGATAGGAAGAGAGAGAGGGAGAGAGGAGTGACACGGTGAGTCAATGTCAGTGTCAAGTTTGAACTTAATGCCAGAGAAAGGGGGAGGTGAAGTGAGAGAGAGAATAGATGGAAGAAAACGAGGGATGAGGAGACGGTAGAGGATGAGAAGGATGGTGAGAGGCCGAGAAAGACGTCAGGGGAAGGAATTATTATGGTGGGCAACTCAGAATTGCTCAAAACATACATATTCTTACATCATCATACATTCCTATAGTTTTAAATACATCCTGAAAACTTTCGCATAATCTGGCTTATCCCTTCCCCTCCTCCTCCACAATTCTGTTTATTTGGCTGTGATTCGCTCTGATATCTGAAACTGAAAACTTTCATAAGAGTTTTTCATAATTATAAATTATTAATATATGACTAAAACAGTAGGCTGATGAAAATGTAAACAGAAAACAAAAACGATTAAACACGTTTCTGGGAAAACATTTTTTTCTTCTTATTATTAGTTTAAATAAAGGTTCTTACATAAATAAGGTTTGGCATTGTTTATTTCATAGCCACTTGGAATAACTAATCTAATGTGCACTACATTTGGGGAAGGCAGGTTGTGTGGTGGTTTTGGACTCAAATCCCTTTGGGACACTAGCAAGTGTGTTGCCTATACTTACGCAACATACTTGACCTGAACTGCAACGGTTAATATCAAGTTTTTATCTGCATTTGTTCTTTCAGCGTTATTGATATTGTGTTCAAAATGTGAATGGCGTCCATAAAGCATCATTAATGTAGATGATCATTTATAAGATCTGCAATTCCTTGGTGAGTGGCACAATAAATAATTCAAATTAAGTTAAGTGAGTAATGCATAATGTGAGGCCAGCAAGGCATATATTTACACCGTATGGCAGTGTGGCACATAACATGTGACCCATTTATCAACACAAACAAGTGTAATTTAATACACTGTATCAATAAAATGGTTTTGTAAGCAAACTCAGGAGTGCCCAGAAAAACGGCATAGGTAGAAGTGCTTGAATAGCAAAATGATGCAGAGGAAAAGAGAAAGAGGGATGAGGGTATAAATATATCTCTGCACAGAGGAAGAGAGAAAGGGGGACAGCGAAACGTGAAACGGAGACGGGGGGAGAAGGGTGCCAACTTGTTTTATTTCCGGTTGACAAAACGGTGCGCTCCCTCTCTCCTGCTCCCTCTCTCTCTCTCTTTTCTGTCACTTTCTTCTAAGGATCGCCTGAGAGAAGAGGCTAACGTGAAAAACAAGAGCGATAAGAGAGACATGATACAAGTAAAAGAAAGGGAGAAAATGAAAGAAATATATTTTATATGAGATGTGCCGTTATTTGTAGTATAAACACCTTTGCTAATGCATTTTCGCATGCCCAAATGAGTGCACATGTATGTCCCTTTTTTGCTTCTTTCCCTCATTGGGTGCGTGTATTTGTATGTGTGTCAACTTACAAAGATTCATGTAGCTTTAGGGCATGTTTTTTTTTTTTTTTTTTCAGTCTCATGTTAGTTCATTCCTGTCACCCTCTCTCTCTCTCTTTTAGTGCTGGAAGGGGGGATGAACCAGGGAAGGGAGAGAGGAAGAGCGGTCACCATAGCAACACTGCCGGGACAAATTGGCATCAAGTTGTTAAAAACAAAAACAAAAAATAAGCGCAGGGGGCAATATGAATATACTTACTGACTGGGCACCACAACACATTAATATTTCAGCTAAATAAACTAAGCGTGGAAATTATAATCAAAATTTTAACATTGCCTGGAAGAAAATGTTTCCTTTTACTTCCTTCAGTCTCCTCTGTCTTTAACCTATATTTCCTTGGTCCCCTTTTCTCCTTTGTCTCAAGTTAACAATACACTTTCTCATCCCACCTACCTTTGCCTGACTGCCCCCCCTTCCTCCTTCTATCTCTCCCTTGCTCGCCCCACTGTTGTATAGCCCCAGGCGATACTGTGACGCGTCCTCCCTCTGTCTCTGCCTCTCTCTCTTTCCCTCTCCCTGCCCCTGTCACCTTCAATTGCTCCATGAGACTAGACACAGTGCCCGAGGCAGAGGAAGAGAGCGAGAGAAAGAAGGGGAGGGGAGGTAAAAACACAGAGAGATAGTGACAGGGGAGAGGAAGAGGACATGGAAGGGATAATAGGAGAAGAGACACAGAGAGGAAGGGTGACATTGAGGATGTGCTAGGGGGACACAAGTGGAGGAGGTGGGGGGGGTGAATAAATTTGGGAAATGAGCGTGCTTTCGAGAGTCCGACAGGTGGTGAGTGAGAGGAACAACAGAAAGACAGACAGGGGAGGAAGTCTGAGAAAGTGAGAGAGGCAGGACAACGCAGAACATAAACGGGCAAAGTCTGGAGGGTTAAACTACACTAGCAGTTCACAGTTTCAAAATATTTGCCATGGCAACAAAATATCAAAGATATATGTCACAGGTGGAGGGAAAAAAAGTTAATACAAATACAAAAAATGTAGCAAGTTCCATTTAATGCATAGTTCTGTGCAAAAGAATCAAAGAGCAGAGCCATGAAATCTCAGTGCAATGCAAACTTGATGTGAGTTGGGAAATGACAGGCGTTTATTATAACATGGTTTAATATTTCCAGTCTCTAATGTCCCTGATATTTTATACATATATGTAACTGAAAATAAATAAATTTAAAAAAAATGACAGGACACTACATGTCATCAAAAAAAAAAGAGGTGTAAGTATTGCCGCAAAATGAATCAACACAGGGACTAGTGCATTGTGGGAAACACTACTTTAATTTCCCTGTACGAAATTTTTAATCAACGAGATTGAAATTTGCAGACATTTACAGACATTTCAGGATACATCAATTTACACACCCACTGTACTGTACCTTTCCACAACAATGTTAAACACATAAATGTTTTTGTTTTTTTTTAAGTTAAAAAGTTCCCTCTTAAATGTTAAAATACTTCATATTCTCCATTGCAAGTTGCAATTACAGATCTGATGACCATGGATGCAAAATATAATTAACAAACACGTGCTGACCCTGGCTAAAACAAAATGCGAGTGCCACATGGTTCAGAAGAAGGCACCATATGGAGGAAAGTCAGTCTTGCCCTTGCACTTTGGTGTGTTGGTGAACTATGTCATGTTAGTCACCATAAATCGGGATGGGTTCAGCAGCGGAAAAGGCAGCCGCATGCAACCACTGCTGCACCAAACTGATAAATGGACTGAGTATTCTTTAGGTTTTATTTTTTTTAATTTATTTTTTCCTTTATTTTGTCTGATAATTGGAAGATGCTATACTATTTGCCATCATTTAATCAACCGTAAACAAGGGTTAAGCATCTGAATGTAGATTTGGACTATACAAGTATTGTGAAAACTTTAACTCAGTTTATCGTAATAAACATCAGTTTATCGTAATGTTGGTAAAATATAATGGCTTACATAGCATTAAACACTTAGATTTCACTGATTACTTGAAAATTTCTGCCATAATATGCATTTAAAATAGTTGTAGGCTTACATAGCAATTGTTCAGATCATGATAACGATCGTAATTATCATAAATAATATAAAGAAGGATAAATGTGCAGCTAACTGAATGATCTCTTGGTCTCTCTCAAATTATTTAACAGTAATTAAGTTCTTATCTATTGTTGTCTTTGCTATGTCTCACGTTGTGGAGATCATGTTCATTTGAAAATACGCACTTTCGGTGTCTTAGAAATAGAAGAAAGAGACAAACGAGGACACTGCTAACTTCTCAAGTGAGTCTCTTTCTGTACAGCACATTGATAGCACCAACCCAGGATAAATGAGAAGGTCATCAGACCCTAGTAAACAGGATATTTTGTTAATTAAACTGAATAATGGTAATATATAATGATCCACAAATTCAGTCCTTTCATGAACGGCTGCAAAGGATTGACCTTACATACAGGAGTGACTTCACTGACTACAACTGTGAACTGGAATATTTATATTTTCACCACAATTGGGGATCAGGCACATCTCAGGAATTGCAGTAAGGTAGAAATGTCCAAACTTCCTATGGGACGATTCGCCAATTCTGCACCACCACTAAGATACCCGCAAACACACTCAACGGTGACATCATCCAGATTCAATACTGTGTTCTTTGAATCATAGGGCACAGCCTGCAGGCACCTTTTACAGGCAATGCAGGCACCTTATCTGCTTCTCAACTGCTTAACCCTAACCCTTAGTCTCTGCAACATCTGCCCTAGTTTTGTAATTAAATAATATTGGTTTGCAATCTAAGTGAGGAAATTAAAACATCAGGAATCTGTCATTAGTATTATATTAATGTTCTTGGATGCACGTGTAAGCTCTGAACAATGTTTAGTGAAAAAAAGACTCTTTCTGAGTCTACTCAATTATTTTTGTACAAAATACATGCCCTCACCAACACACACCAATACACTTACATGAAACATCTATAAACAGCAGTATTCTGCATGGTAGATTCAATCCTAAACATTTTCTTTCTATGACTGGCCATAGCCTTTAAGCATCATGGACACTGAGCCCCTGTCGCCATCATGTGGCAGATGCAGATAACTGCGTCTTGGTCATTTTTATTTAATCACTTTGAAATAATCATCCTAATACACCCTGTGATCGAATAGTTTTATTTCAAATTTAGCATTACAGTGATCATCCTCCAGCATTTTTTATTTGGTAGATCAATGGTTCCTAGCTGTGTTAACAAATTCTAACTCTTAAATACAGTGGAATAAATTGCCATAGTGCTTTCGGCGTCTCGTTTAAATAAAAAAATTACTAAATAGAGCGTCCACGTTTCGACCCTGTGTTGTTTACCCATTTTGACTATTCTCTGCATTTCCTTTGTTGGACTGTTTGGCTGTTATCGACCACTGTTTTACGTAAAAATTTAATCTCTGCGCTTGGATCCCGCTCTCTGGTATGTTGTCTCGTTATAGATCGTTTGCAACACGTAATTTACTGAATGCATTTACACATTTTGTAATCTAATATCCTCCTGAGACCCCCCCCAAATTATTATTATTATAATTTTTATTTTTAATATCACCTTTGTGTTTGAGGTGAGAAAATACATGTTGCAAGGTACATTTCACAACATACTTTTATTTATTTGTTATTGTATGTGCACATAGTGGACATTTTGAAATGTAGTCATTTCATACTAAATGAGGCAAATAATATATTCATTTTAAACCCATTTAAAATCCACAACTGATTTAACAAAAAGCATGTAGGATTTAACACATTAAACTTCTTGACATTTTTCCAACTGAATCAATATTTTACATTTGATAGCCGTTTTACTTCCTATTATTTTGGTCAAAAATATAATTTAAGGCTGACATTAATAATAATTTAAATACCATCGTCGTCAGCTAGCTATTTGTTTACTGCCTGCTGTTTACGGATTAATTATTTTCCCTTGGATTGGGAACTGTTTTGCAATCACTTATACCGGCGGTACTATTTAAAGCTGCACCCTTCCGTTGTATACAGCTCGAAGATACGTACAGGTGAAAATTAATGCGACTTGGAGAATTATATTTTAAACAGTGAATTAGTAAGTTATTTATCGGATCTCAAGTAGTTGTATGATTTATTAGTTACAGTTTTATTATTATGTTTGTTTCCCTAGCTAGCTTCTGGTAGACAACGATGACTCGACATGGAAAGAATTGTACGGCTGGTGCCGTGTACACTTACCACGAGAAAAAAAAGGATACTGGTAGGTACATTTTACTCCATGGAATGTTTGGTGACTCTTGTGTTAGTTTTATTTAAAACTGTATCAAAAATGAAATTGCATATCTTTAAATTAAGTTGATTACATAACAGACGGCTATTATGTCTAGGTGTGTGTTGTACTATATGTGTTACCCACAGTTTGGACCTATCTTCTTTCTCCTATCTTTTAGCCGCTTCTGGATATGGTACTCAGAGTGTACGTTTAGGAAAGGACGCTATAAAGGATTTCGACTGTTGCTGTCTGTCTCTCCAGCCCTGCAGGGATCCTGTCGTTACGTCAGTAAACCATTTATTCAGATGGATGAGAGAGAAGTATATTCAGGAACAACATTTTTGTGTAAATGCCCATTGTAGCATGGGTGTAAAAAACCTAGACGGCCACCCTCTAGATAGTTCTTGGTATAACCTCAATAAGTATGGAAGTAATTTAATTTGTTTCTCCAGTGATGTCTGTGGTTTTGCGTTTTCAGTCCCGATGGCTATTTATATGAAAAGGAGGCAATTTTGGAGTACATCCTTCACCAAAAAACAGACATTGCTAAAAGAATGAAGGTTTGTTCAACTACACCAGTTCTTTATGTCCAGGATATATTTGTGTAAGTTTATGAAGCACATGCTAATGTTGACAGTCAAAAATCTTTCCCTCACATTTTTCCCCCTTGTGACCTCTTTCTCAGGCCTATGAAAAACAGAAGAAGACGCTGAAGAGTGACACTCGGTTGGAGTCTCGTTCGGGGGAGAGGGAGCGCGTTGAGAGATTCAAGACGAAGGAGAACAGCATTGTTTCCAAGCCCATCAACCCTTTCACTGCAGGTACAGAGTGACTGAGATTGAGGGGCATCCCCTTGTTGGGGGGATTGGCTAGCTGTATTGGGCAAAACCTGTCAACTATATTTTAAAGGAAGCACCCTTTTTTCTGGGAACTACTTTCCAGGGTTAATTTACTGGTGGTTTTCCAAACCATTGGTCACCCACTACTCGAGGAACTATATGTATTTTTCTGATTAGGTGGAATGGCAGTGTAAAATAGTTTATCAAACAGTTCGGACTAGTTGGCTAGTCTTGTAAGTTGTAAGTTATGTAAACGTGAGCGAGAGCAACCCATTTGTACAAGTATGCATGCATGCTTTAAAAAATCCAGATTATTCTGCTAGTTAACTATTATTACACAGATGACTGCAATAACATGAATGAAGGTGATCAGTGTGGCAGCATGGAATTGGTGTATTATAAACGACCATTACCATCTGTTGCATCATCCCAATTGGGCAATGACTGGATGTAATAAATTTGATCCCAAAACAAGCCAGATGGGTCATTGTTCTGAAATGCTGTACAATTCACTGTGTGGACTAACAGCTACGCAGATAATTTGCATGTATGGCTGATCAAAGGATGATGTTGAAGGGGGAAATGGTACTGTGGAGGGAAAAAAATGTTGCTAATAGGATGCTTTGTATTGATAGTACAAATTCAGTATAAAATCATTCTCCTTCAGTTTACTATACCCCACCTCTTTCTCTTTGTAGTTAAACTTATGTTTGGATTTTATTTTGGCTGTGTGTAAGCTTGTGATGACTGAAGCTGCAAAATTTTATTAGATTCTGTGTTCTATAATATCCCCGCCCATAATTGTTCAAAATCCAAGCTTTTGGTCAACCCTCCCGTGTCTCCTATCCTCTTTGTTAGCCCAGTCCAAAGGCTCTGATGGTCACAGCGGTTCCTCAAACGCATCCAGTGACGGTACTGCTTCTGCTGGACCCAGCTCTAGTACCACGCTGCCCAGTTTTTGGATCCCTAGTTTAACCCCAGAAGCTAAGCCCACCATTCTAAAAAAGCCAGTGAGTGTCTTCATCTTGGTGGTATTGTTGTTTTTTTTTTCAGCCATCGGTGTATTTCTATTCCTGAGATGTAATCCCTAATGTGCCAATTTGTCTTGCATCTGAGCTGCTTCTCTCTTTGTCTCTGTTTAATTAGCCAAACGCTTAACCTGGTTGGCATGTGTATATAATGCACTAACACACTGTTGCTGTTGTCACTAAGGAGAAGACTGTGCTGTGCCCCATGTCAGGACGGCCTCTGAAGCTCAATGAACTTACTACAGTGCGGTTCACTCCCTTGGATCCAAGTCTGGATCGAGTGGCCCTGCTAACCCGGCAGGTATGTGCACACGTTTCTCTTTAACCTCTGTGGGTTTATGGTATAAATGAAAGTAAGAATTATCAAATAACACAAGATGACCTTAACGGAACTAAAAAACCATGAACACTAATGAAAATACTGATTACTTTACAATTGGGATGAGTTGTAAATTTAAGACTGGTTTAATTTGGTGTTTCTCAACTACACCCCCTCATGACATTTTGATTACAGTATGATCTGCCTCTATGTAAAATAATTATTGTATTTATTTTTCTCTTCTGGTGTTACTGACACTAGACTATTAAATGCAGCTTTTAAATGTTATTATAACATGTTTTTTTAATGTTATAATAAAAAATATTTTAAATGGCCTTTTTAATTCTCTACATTCTTTTGAATGTATAAAGTTAAATAGGAGCAAGATGTAAATGCTTAATGATAATCATGACATGCCGATTTGTATAATCCATCTCTCTTAGGATCGATATGTGTGCGCGGTAACCAAAGACACGCTTGGGAACTCTGTGCCCTGTGCTGTACTCAGACCTTCGTGAGTACTGTCTGTGTGCAAAATATAATGAAATTAACATTTGAAGACCAACTTAAAATGGACAATATGTAAAATAACCATTCTCTGTCATCCCAAGTGGGGCTGTGGTTACAATGGAATGTGTGGAGCGACTGATAAGGAAGGATATGGCAGACCCAGTGACTGGAGACAAGCTCAAGGAGAAAGACATCATACCTCTCCAAAGGGTGAGCGGAAAGCAGAGTCGAGCTATGAATACATTGTCATCTAGGAGATTCTCTGCATCTGTCATGGTGTAAATTTGTGAGTCAGTCATGTTCTAGTCCCTTCTACCGGTCTTAGTCTTCCTCTTCCTCTCTGGGTCTCTTTAGGGAGGAACCGGCTTTGCTGGCTCAGGAGTTGCCCTGAAAGCCAGGGAGTCCCGTCCGGTAATGCAAGTGTGAAAGTGGGTAACGGTATCAGAAAGGGGACCGTGGAGGGAAATAAATTCTCCATACTACAGTTTTGTTTCCTAAGCTGGTGAAAAAGACAGCGACGGTGTTTAATTCTAAGTGAAGTATAATGTTGATTATGTATTTGTCACACACTTAAGTATATCTAAATATTTTTAAATAAAAACTTGCATTGTGTAGTTAAAGAAACCTGGTGAACTCCACACACACAATGAAAGGGTTTCACAGGCTATTAAATACAGAACACTGTCACATGTACAGGTCAGACATTCACAATTGTAGACAGGGAGATGTGAATCCAATTTTCATCTAATACAATGGTAAACTACCAGATTATTTGTATTAATTTGTGTGAAAACTTCTGATTTTCTATTTTAATAAAGTACATTTAACTTATGGGAATCGTACTCATACTAGCAACACCAGTAGGAATACAAAACTGCTTGTTTGAAAACCATTTGAGTTCTTGCAATAATTCCTTACTTGTCCCCTAGTGGAACTAAACAGAGCTGGTACTGAATGCTATTGAGAGCTGTTACACTACCCATTTATATTAACATGAATAAAATACTTCATCGTAAACCTACAAGGGTTTTGGTTTTTCAGCTCTGGCTGTATTCAGTATACAATGTTGAAAGCACTGACTCCCAGTTTACTGGATTATGTTTTAATGCTTTGTAGACTTGTCTGTACCACAAAAATAAATACAACCTGTAGTCTTTTAATTTTCTTAACGGAGTGTGCTACAGGTACCAAAAAATAAAATCAGATTTTGAGTCAGTTTCATAAAGTAAACTTCTTGTCCTGTATTATGTGCATAGTTTTTTGTGCGGTCATTGCTCTGATTTAAGGATATAAAACACAGCTCGATTAATCTAATTCTCTCTCCCTCTACCAACAATCCCTCTGCTTTAGGTTAAAATTCCATTGTTGTGAGAGTATTGCAGCAGGCCCCTGCTTCTCCTGTTATGTTATCTTTCAGTATCACCGCAGTAATAGTAGTAGGTGAAGAAGCGACCGTTTAACCATGGATGTCCTACCTATGTGAGTAGAAATGGTTGCTTAACACACATAGAAGTGTGTTTAACATTCCACAGGAGACAAATACCGCTAGTTCACATTTCACCACTACACTTGACTGTTAAGCGGTAAATGTTTTCTCTCTTTGTTGATAAACAGTATAATCATTGCATGTCAGCCAGTCTGTTTTGTCCTCTTAAATTATCAATGTGTGGTTAATATTACGATTTAAACCAAAATCGGCAATGGTTTCTGTTTGAAATAGACGTGTGAGTAGTTTGATATGATATTTTATAATCAATAAATATCAGATTAATTTATTGAATGTATCCCTTTGACGATAGGAGTTGAGATTCGTATGAAGTCTTAAGGATGAAACCTACACACTAAAGTAAAACTGTTTATCGATTTTTCTCTTACATTGTAGCCTCTACATTATAAAAAACATGATCGCAATGACTCAAGTATTTATCTTAATCACATTTAGGATGTCATTTTAAGGCAATCTCCTTTTCAACAATGAAAAATGTCATGAACATCTTATTTCCCCCATTAATTGTAATACAATTCACAAGTTTGTAGTTACTTCAGCTACATGGTGGTGACAGAAGGTTAGTGTCCAGGTTGCTCAAAGGCATTGGTAATTGTCCTAAAAAGAGAGAAGTCAAAAGTGATGTCTCACCATTAGAATATATTTTTGCACATTAATAGATACTAAGAAAAGTGTTAAAGGAGGGGAAGTCATTAATTAAACTCCTATTTAAGCTTTCAAAATACTTGTATTTTTAAATTGTGTCTTACTGGTAGAGTGATCCAGTCAGCTCATCAACATATCCACCTGAACCAACCACAAAAAAAGATTTTCAATTAAATACTGGAATAACAAAATTTTATGCAAAAAATGTATTTTTCTTACCTGGTTTGCATATTGTGTCACACAGTACAGGGCAAGCATAGCAGAAGCTACAAATCTAGAAAATTAGAAAACAGATTTAAGTGACTGGAGAGAGAGCATTATGTATTCTGTGCCTATGCTTAATGTGGGCTGAAAAGTGAGTAGCCCTTGCACACAATAATAGGCATGTTTTAATTGTATTTGTTAACTTTGCCGGTATTCTGCAAGCTGACGCTGTGATCATTTAGTTGTGTAGGAAGAGGTTTACCTGGCAGTATTCACACTGTTTAGACTTGTCTCCCTCTTGACAAGGACACTTTTCGCAAGTATCACAATGCTGAGGGGAGGAGAAACAGTGGTAGGTGGGGTTAAATCAGGTATAGACATGTTTTTATGCTTTTATCTTAATTTGATTTTTACCTGGCAAAATGAACAGTAGCTACAGAATGATCCTTCCTGATACTGTTCATTATATTTCTCGTCATCATTGCTGTCACCTTCGTCCTTGTTGACATTGTCGTCATTGTCATCGTAATCTGAAAAGATATCAAATTCAATTATTTATCAAAAAAATGGAAACACAAGTTGTCTTCCGAAGGCGTAACATGTGCACCCAGAACAGCATTTATCGGCATAGTGCCACTAACTCCATGCAGTCCCAGGCGTCTTGCCAGACATTCACACTAAGTCTAGTGATTGTGAGAGTCATGGTTTGTCTACCATCTGACGACGACATACGTCTGAGACACTTTTGTCCTTGAAGAAACGCTTCTCAACAGGAAAAAAAATTATTATTCTTATTATTATTCAAATAATAACTCAGGACAGTAATGCATTTCCCTGCAGCATGCCAATGAAATGTGCTCAAACCGTTATGGAACTGACATTTACTTTTTGAAAAGGTATGCAATGTATTGGACTGCAACCTCATAAGCGTATGTCCGCTTGATGAGATTGTGGAGATAAAGTTGTCAAATGATCTGACACTTCCCCCCCCGACTCAATTTCTGTGCTCCTTGCATGATTGGACAAGCAAACTAAGTCCAATCATGCAAGGAACAAGCAAGCATTTCTTGAACCACTTGTGCAGAGCTACCTAACTGTGTGATCTAGCCCTATGAACTCCATTATAAATGTGTCACAGGGTGCTCTAGACACATGTTACGCTCTGAAAACTGCCTGTCCGCTGTAACTATTTCCATTTCATTTCACAGTTTGGTCTAATACACAATTTTGGAGAATGAACGCTTGTAAACTGTTGCTCTTCGATATTGGTGATTGCTGTCTTTTTATAGTTCTTTGTGACACTAACAATTACCGAGGCCTCCGGTTGCAGCTGTACTAGCTCATATTACCACTCTCAAGAGGCTGTCTGCTCACATAAACACATTTACAGGATGGCTGGGAAGAGTGAAGCATATTAAGTCACATGACACATGAAGTCGTTGCATACTTATATGTTGCGCATATATATATATATATATTAGTATCATGTCCTGGTGTTTTGTCCACTGCCTTCACAATATATATTGTGGAAGTTTGTAGTGCTTTTGTTTATTCAGTCAAGTCAATAACCACCAGATCATAAATAAATTCAAAGTTCTAGTTATGGATTAAGGATTATTCTTATGTTCACAGCAACACACATATTAATGACAAATAAGTCACATTAATTTGTAGAGCGGTCCAATCTGGGTGAAGTACATGGAGAGGAATATGGTTTTGGATGTACAGTAATGCAAATACTCTAAAATACAGAGAAAATAACGGGTAAATGCAAAGACAGATAGCCATTATGTAGATGGTTTGTATTTGTAGAACTAAGTTAGAAGTGCCTGTTTGAATTCCAAACAGATTATATTTTCAGTCTTGGGAAAATTTAGAGTTCAACTACTGTGAATGATCAAGAAACTTGACCTTTACGTCCAGAGAAACTTGGCAAACAGTAAATAAGTTGAGATGAAAAAATGTGCTCTTCCTTAAGCCAGACTTTTGTTTTAAAGATCTGAGGTTAATTGGCAAAAGGAAATAAAACATACGGTACTTTACTCATCTGCAAACATGTGTAAGCAGGTGTTCAGCTACATTTGAATGGCACAATATGGTTAATTTACCTTGATGGTCTTCTTTGGGGTCATCCTCCTCATCATTGCCATTACCAATATTGCCTGTGTCATCATCATTATCATTTCCATCACCAGTATTGCCTGTGTCATCATCATTGTCACTCCCATCACCAATACTGCCTGGGTCATCGTCATCATCATCATTGCCATCCTGCGTGTCTTCAGCATCATCAGCCATACCATTATTATAATCATCAGCATCAATCTTGTCCCGCTCGCCATTATTTACCTCGATGTTACTATCATTGTCGTCCTCATTGTCTTTGCTATCAGCAGAGTCATCATCATCTTCACCATTATTACCGTTATCCTCTACACTATTTACATCTTCATTCTTGTCAGTATCGCTGTCATTTTTAATCTCTTCCTCTATACTGCCATCATTATCCTCTTCGCTGTTATCTTCAGTGTTTTTATTAGCATCGTCTTCATTGTCTTTGCTATCATCAGTGTGGTCATCTTCATCATAATCTTTATTATTATTGTTATCCTCTTCACTATTTGCATCTTCATTGTTGTCTGCTTCACTGTTTTCATCATCCTCATTGCTGTTATCTTCATCACTGCTATTATCCTTGTCAGCCTCATTTTCTTCGCTATCAGCAAACTGTCCATTAATTTCTTCACCGTCACTGTTGTGGTAATCTTCACCTTCATCGCCTGTACTATTTGCATCTACATTGTTGTCAGCATCACTATTATCATTAGCTCCTTCGTGTTGACTGCCATCATCATCATCATCATCATCATCTCCATTTGAACGTTGTACATGTTCATCTTCATTGCTCTCATCCTCTTGGTAATATTCAATGACAGAATCATCCTGAGCCTTTACTCCAGGAGCAAGTGGAGCATGGAATGAACACAGGAGAGTGAGCATGAACCCCAATAGACAGGTTTTGAAAGAGGACATTTTTGGAACAAGGTGTAAAAAAAGATGAACAGAGAAAGTAGAAGAAGTGGAAGTCTCTTCAGGGTACGACTTAAGAAATATCCAGTCCACAGAGGGTACAAGCCTCCAGCACATTGACCAAAAAACTTCCAAAAACCACTATTTAGCCTGATTTAACTAAACAGATATGTGCTACATACAAATTAACTCTTGACAGAAATATCTCCTTCTCATGAAAGATATTTTCTTCTTGATATTCAAGGCTTTTTGATTCATGAAGAATCGCAGAGAAATGAAGCCGAGTCAATGGGAGGTGGCCAATAACTTAGACACAGACCCCGTATGAGACAGGCAGAGGACAGAAAACCATGGGTAAGATGAGAAGGGCTTTAGTTTGGGAGACTGACAGTGGCAAATGTCAGTAACTATGCTCACACTGTCCTTAACCCAAGGAGAAATAGAATAAAGTCAAACAATGAGGAGGCAACAAGAGGTTATATTATTATTTTGATTGCTATTATTAATTTGGATGGATGGGGGGGGGGGGGGGTTAGGGTTAGGTAATAGAATGAGTATGCAGAGGGATAAACTTTCAAACACAAAAACATGTGCCGTAGGTATTTTGCTTGTAATCTGTAGATTTTTTGAGTGGGAATGACGATTTTCTCCCTTCCATCCTAGACATGAGCACAGGGGTCATGTGCCAGTAAGCTCAATGTGTTTTTGATACTGTGATAAGTCAAACAGTGACCAGTGAGGAAAAACATTGCTAAAAATACAGAAAGCTTGTCCCTCTATGTTGGCCTCTGAAGGTAAAGGTCAGTCTGTTCATGGTGACATTTAAACGCCATGGGTGGCTTAATGAACGTAACAATGATCTTCTAAACCAAGGAATCTTGTTTAAAGTCAGATCTGATGTGACTACATTCAACAGTATAGAGTAATGTTTTAGTATGTGAACTATTGCATGCCATCCTGAATCACAAAAGTAGAGGTGCTACAATAAAACCCAGCTCCATACGTGTAAAGTGCTTAAAGTATAACTGAAAGTGAATTATTTAAAACTAAAATAAACTGAAAATCACCCTAGAAAAGATATATATTGAGAAAATAAATTCTGATGAAGGAATTTAATAATTTAGGGTTAGATACTTTAACTGATCAATTTTACAGTGGAAAGACAAAAAATATGCATTCATGTTTTTTCTTTATGCAAGACCACACAGTATCATGAATAACATACATATTTATTTCTGCAGACAAACTGATTTGTTTACCAACTGAGCATAATTATCACAACACTGTCACACTATGTCACATACCCCCTGAGGAAAAATAATGCTGGGCACTGTTATCATTCATTTTACATAATATTGATATTGGATATATTGGTTTGTGTCTGCGAAATGGATTTCTGTCAGATCACCTAATAACCATGAAAGTCTGTTTGAAGCCAATAGAGAGCTTAGCAATTTCCATTATCTCAAAGACAGTGGTAACATAAGCACATGGTCACACAGGCATGCACATGTAAATGTCAGAGACACGTTTTCCTACAGAATACTTATATGTGTGGTAACATGGCACTGGTTCCAACTAGGCAAGCTACAACATGTTAACATTCTTCTTTGACTCCCCTTCCCCCTCAATTGTTAAAATAATAGAGCGTGTAAGCAATAGCGAGCTATTTAAAACCGCTCGTGCTCTCGCTGTGTCAGAGCAATGTGACCTTCCCTTGGTCTGACTGCCAGCGAAGATTTTTCTTGCTTGCTCATTCCCGCTAAGAATTATGAATTTTTTTCAATTTTTTTGTCCACATTTCTCTTGAACTTTTTTTTCTTTCTTATCATCAAAATCCTCTCCAACATCCCTTTTATAAAGCAGAGCCAAAGTAGGATGTTCTTCTCATCGTTGTCTTTGCCCGTTTTCCCATTTCACTCAATGCTTTCAATCAAGTGCACAAAAGACAGCGACAAAGTTTTGATCAATTCATCATGTTTCAATCAATAAAAAAATTTGCCAATACAAGACGCAGTTCTTGCCACTAACACACAACATAATAGGTGAAAAACCTCCACCCACATGGAACTTCTATGAATGCAAACTGAAATGAAACACTAATGGAGGAACCAAATGGAGTAAACTAAAACGATTTGTCAAGAAGGGGGGCGCCATATAAAACGTTTGTGGACTAGTTCCATTGACTAAGGTACTGATCTCAATGCAAAGTGCCCTACTCAAAGAAGATCAATATTTTTTAATTTTAGATTCTGTCGTCTTGATTATTTCGACTCCTGTATAGAGCGAATGGCTTGGAATGTGAGCATACTAGAGAAATTTTTTTTTTACCCACATTACATTGTATTGTTTTGTACTTGGCTGTTGACTCTGGATATTTAGCATTTTATCTACTTCCATTGTTGCAAATATTCAACGCGAATAATCTCTAGTAAAGAAACTGTCTGATCTGAACCAGTGCATACAAGGTGAGAAAATACGGGAACTTTGAACCCCATTCAAACTTCCAATTCTTTTTATGGATGGGAAGAGAGGGTGGGAATGAGATAATAGAACATCAATCTGTGCCAACTCTCATTCAGTCATTCAATTGATTTCCCTTTTCTCCCTCTTATTATCATAAACCAAACACATAAGAAACTCAACACCAGATCACACATAGGTAAGCTATAATAATCGCAACCGCCCTTGGACTTTTGTAGTTATAAAAAATATATAGTTATATTAGTTATAATGTATTGAGAGAGAAAAGACAGACAACCAAGACGACATATGACAGACATATCATATATATGTATATATAACACAAGCAAAGCCAGATGGCACAGCATGACGGAGAAAAACATTGCTTTCACTTTCCTTCCAACAGTCCTCTCCTTCTTACAAAGAAAGACACTGTCATTGGTATCAAGTGATTTATTTGAGAATGTAATGTTTTCATATCAAATTACATATTAAATGTGTATATAGTTGCAAGAGGCACTTTGTATATTTTGTGTATTTGTAGTTTTGGCTCATTAAATATAATTATGTTTCCCTTTTTTCTTGTTCCACGAGTGTCTGTTTCTATGTCCCACCTTGCTGTGCCAGTCACGGACAATTGGGGACACAGAATAGAAACAAATTAATAGCTATGTAAACAGTCTAGATGGTTGATTAAAAATCAACACTAAATTGTCACAATAAATTAATTTTTTAAATTTCCTTTTTAAAACTGTAAAAACATTAAGACAGATAGTAGTGGTTATTGGTGAGAATCCTTTTCCACTTTCAAGTAAACATCAACCCTGAGATGAAGGGAATGGCTCTGGGAAAAAAAAAAGGGACAGATATTATGAAGATTTTCTAAATAACTTAATTGATATTTTAGTAACAGAAGAAGATGGATAACAAAGAAAATAGCTTAGTACTGGCAATATTTGAATTTATATAATTAAAACATAAATATATGAATTTTAAACTTGATTATTGTACACAACCAAATATTGACTGGGGATGACACAGAGAGGAGATACAAAATGGCTTAAATACAACTGAAGTGGACCCATTTCTGAAGTTAACCTGGACTGCAACCGAGATACGTGGCGAGGGAGAGATGATGGAAGTACCTTTGAGTGTTGGCGGAGGACGTGCATGTTTGATCACTTCGCTCTGGGACAGAACCTCCACAATCCAGCTGATGGCTTTAGAGCAATACTCCAACTGACAGAGAGGGACAGGGGGTCACTTTAATGCAATCAAACCATTAATCGGTTGAATTTGGCAATCAAGGGTGCATTATTGGAAAAACACGAGTTCACAGTCAGGGCTGGAGAACTAACCTCGGATTCCAACACCCTCAGTCTGCGATCTTGATTCCGGATCTCAGCCATCTGTTTCAGAACATTGTCCATCCTAGACAAAGTACCCCACCATTTACTCACAGCTATTTTTTTTTAATGAAGCATAAAAAGGGCTCATACTACATAAACATTTCAATACATTTTTTAAAACATCTACTATATTCATCTTTCCTCAATCCGTACTCTGATCAGTGCTCATTCGGTCACTTTATGCCTGATCCCTCTCTAACCCCTGATTCAGGATCAGAGCAGATAAAGAGGCAGGGGAACGGTAGGAGTGGCAGGGAAGGCAGCAAAAATACAACAAAAAGGTGGAAGAGGGTGGAGAGAAACAGAAGGGAGGAGGAAGTTACTTGGTTGAAGTGCGCTTAAGCCTCTCTGTGTCTGTCTCTCTTTGCTTCTTGTTTTGGGCTGCCAGGAAGTTCTCCTTCAGAACTGACTCCCACGTTACCATCCTGCTGACCGCCCTGTCATTCAGCTCCAGCACTAAGAGAGCGAGAGCAGAAGACAGGTAATTACACCTTCAGCGTCTTAGTTCTTACAGTCTAAACAATGCTAACACAACAATACTGTGGATGAGTATTATGTTTTCAGACATGGGCTGTTCACAAATGGAGTGTTGACAAAATAATCTTATTTCATGACTTTATTATCATTTAAGATGGAAAGGTGTGACATACAACTAAATTATTACTGTAGAATTAATTATTACTGTAGAAAAAAAGAAACACAAATTATTTTTTAAAGACTATTAAATTTAAGTTAAATTCTCATTATCCCTCATTGCATCTCTGTTCCTCTCTCACCAAAATGATGGGCCTTGACGGAGGGGACCCTGCGGATGTTCCTCTTGATGAAGAGGTGGAGGTGGGACAGGATGATCAATGGGGGTGCGAGCGACGGTCGCGAGTGGTATTCCACAATCAGTTTGTAGCGTTGGACCTTCCAATAGATGTCACTGTTGCCCTGAACCTTGGAGAATGTGTAACTGAGGGGGAAAGCGGTAAAGAAGGGGATCTGGACTGACTAAATCGCACTTATGATGTGAAAAAGAAATATAGAAACTAAGAAAAAGAGAAATGATTAAAGTTAACCAATGCTACCAGACTACAATGGCAGACATATAAATGAGAGGAGTAACAGAAAAAGAGGTCACCGCAGATGTGGGGAAAGATTAACTTACAGATTACTTTTTTAGTAATTAATACCTTGCAATTCAAGGCATCCTAGTATAGCGTATTGAGAGAGCCAATTTTATATATAAATACAATTATTAGTAGGATGTTGAGAGAATCTGAAGGTTCCATACCTAAAGATGGCAGTAAACAAACAGAGGAAGGGGAACAAGATCGTACCTAAACATGGCAATCAGCAGGTTTATCAACAAAATGTTGGTGACAAGCAGAAAGACCACCAGCAAGATGATGACTAGCCAGTTGGCAAAGGGGTTTCTACAGGGTTCAGCTCCGGCATTGATGAGAGTAACATTGGTTGTGCAGTTCACCTCACCCATCTTTACAGCTAAAAAAGCAATAGGCAGAGAGACAACATACATACCTTAGGTAAGAACATAACATCACACTTACCTAACATTCCTAATGGAGGGTGCAATGTTATGACTATGATGACAGAAACAGCCATTAGTTAAACAAACTTTATCATTTGCAACAAATCATGATGTCATGTGATTTGGACCGACACGCACGCAGGTATACAAATGTACATAAAAAAACATTTAAATACCGTCTATCTCCTCTAAGGGGATCTGTCCAAATATGTACAAGTATGGCCTGTAGAAAACTCTACGCAGGATCCACTCGGGGCGTGAATCGTAAGAGTACGCCAGCGCCTGATTGGCCACGCCATATGCCACCAACCATATGGCAAGGAAAAAAAGGAAGAAGAACACATCCTTCATCTATGAGAAAGGGGACGGGGGAGAGAAATGTAAGTGAAGGTGAGTTTTATCTTTTCATTTTAAAATGTGAAATTCTAAGCACAAGTGCAGTTGAATAATCAAATGGATTATGATTACGGTACAGCTGTCTCCAAGGACACAGGAGCAGTTCCTATTGGTCGGCTCTGCTATTTTATGACTTAATAAGGAATGGAAATTAGGCTTTTGTGGTTTTGCTATCCCCTCCATCTCTTTAAGGTACATCAGTCCAGTCAGTGCATCAGTTTTTCCTTCTTTGAACCCGCTATTTCTCCTTCACTCTCACCATCTTTCCCACGATAATGATCTTGGGTCCCATCTGTTTGTGAATGGCAAAGATGTGGATGAGCCTCAGGGTGAAGACCAAATAATCCAGAGACAGCACGGCCCGACCAAAATCATAGGACCACAGGAACATCCTGACATAACCAGAGAAAGGGGAGGGAGAATGGTCAAGAGTAGGGTAGCTCTTACCCTTTGCGCTTTATCTGTGCCTGAGCGCATCATCTGGGCTGATCCAACACATAACTAACAAGACAAAACATGGTATGGGAACCTGATAACGATACACTGATTTATTAAAAGACAGTTTGTCTTCTCATATTACAAGGGTAATATGTCCCGATAAAGTGACAACGTAAAAGTCTCCTGCAGCCTGTGCTCCCACTTTTAAACAAAGTTAAACACAGTTGTGCTGAGAAACGGCAAAGCACTACCTGCAGCAGAGGCCAATGATGAAAAGTGAGATGGCTGTCAGGTCACACTTGTTCCAACCGTCCTGAATGTACTGCCTCATGCTCTGAGACACCGTTGCACTGCCAATGAAGAAGGTCTGACAAAGGGCATGGTGGTTTTAGTCACCAGGAAGAGTTTCTTCACAAAGTCACACCATATGATTTAGTCACGGGAAGCTCATAAAACTGTAAAGACCAAGTCATTAAGAGTAGGATCCCCAGTCCTCTGTCCCCGTACCTGTCTGATCTCCTCACATACAAGGGTAAAAACCCAGAAGTAGAGCACTAATTCCATAGCGCCGGGGCCTAATGGGGGTGGCGGCTGGAAGTCAACCAGCAACACATAGGCAAACAGAAAGAGGAAGACGAAGTACATCAGCACATTCCCTAGAAAGGAAGTGACTGGGGCAAACCAGAACTGTCGCCATCGGGACAACCAAAAGGGGCGCTTAAAGGTTGCAGATGTGGAGCCTAGAAAGTGATGGAGGACAGAGACTGGTTAAAATGATGTATGCACATATTATTGTAAATACCACCAATAATTATATTTATTATTTTAAAACTGCAGTAAAAATTGCAGCAAATTGACCTGTTTTCAATAAAGTGAGGAGAAATGGGATAAACCCACCTTTAGTCCCGGATCTAAGAGCACTACTTTCATCATCATCTTCCTCACTGAGATAAGGTGAAACAATTAAAGATGGTTACATGCAAAGTGGACTGTTTTACCCATTAATTTCTATACAGACGGGTTAATGTAGACACTTGTATGTAGACAGAAATTAAGGAAGATTACGTGTGCTTGAGGTTGGTGAAAGTAAGGACTGTCTCGTCAAAATCAGCTTCTTTTGCTTGTGGAAGTTCTTTAATCTTCTCCTCATCCTCCAGGTCCCTGAAAAAGAACCAAAAATGAGCAATGCAGTATTGCCTTTACTCTCCAATAGGAAACATTGGTTACTCAGAAGGACATTTTTTTGGCTGACGAGTAGGCAAACTTTGATGTATGAACAAGTTAAAGGGTCTGCAACTGCCAAACCAAGATACACTAGAAAATCATTAGGCAAATCTCCAGCAAAAACATCAAAAAGAAAACTAATTGATAAACACCCAGAAATTGCCAGATCTCGTGAATTTATTTTAAGTAAAAAAATTTGGATAACGTCACCCAGCCTCTTTCACTCTATGGAAAAAATATATGCAAAATTTACTCAGTCAACAAAATTACAGTAAATCGTTGTCCTGCATGCAGGACACACAACACCAACAGAGAACCCTTATTGCAACAAATGAAGGACTGAATTCAAACACAGGCCAAAAAGAGTAACCGAAATGCAAGGCTTTCTAAACTCAAGCAGCAACTGAAACTGCAGAGCAATACAGAAGAGACAGAGCAAGACGAGAGGCACTTACCTGTAGGCGATGAGATCAGTGTAGATGAGAGGAGGGATAAAGAACGTCAGCACGAGTTTCCATACGTCAGTGCTTCTCTCCATCTCGCCATACCAAATTTGGGACAGTAGGGACTAAGTCGGAGAAAAAAGACATTACCTCAATGGAAGAACCTTGATAAATGAGTGAAACAAAGAAGGAAATGTAATGAGGTCAGCACACAGAATGAGAGAAGCTCAGGGTCTTTTCAAAGCCAGGGGAAACCCATGAAGCAGGACAAACCTGCACGCCATCATGACTGAAGAAGAGGCGGGCGTCAGCGGCAGTGGCCATCTGTAGACATGTAGCATCGCGCCAAACAGCAGACTTTCTGATAAGCAGTGTGAAGGCGCGACTCTCACAGTTCTGGTAACACTTGCTGAAGACATCTAGAAACAGCAAGAAGCGCTAATGCACGGCCTGCAATATAGACACACAGCTTCCATGTGCTCTTTAAGAGAGCTTTTGAACCGACTCAGCTAAAGTTTTCACTGCCCTTTATCCTCGTCTTATGCTGCCACCCTGGTGAAGGTTTTATAATCAAAACAAATTTTTCCTGTGTTAATTAATTGAAATGATAAGGTACACTCTGTCAAGAGCCACGGGCCACTTTTTTATTCAAAATGGTAATATTTACAGTACCTCTCTTAAAGGGAAAACCACCGCGCTAACTATTTAGCAGCCTATTTTAGCAGTATTTTGTCTTCACACAGTCCTGAGTTGTGATCCCTCGAGTTGATTACACTTGTGAAATATAATAAGCTCTTTTCGTTCTCATTCAATATCCATGTCAAAGAATAACTGGCACATTCATTTACATCAATTACAGAAATAATGAAACTTTTCATTGTGCAATTAATGACAATTTTATGGCAGATGTTAAATGTTGTAGCTTCTGCTCACTGGTATTACAAAATTTGCCTCCATATAGGCATATAACTAAAATTTCTACAAATAAATATCTTACCTTTCCTTCCCTTAAATACAATTCCAAATGTAGCATCAATATTATGCACCAGTGTTATTAACATCATCAGTCCTTTTGGCAGATGCCGCAAGCTTTAACTTCGCTAATACAAATTCAATGCAATGAGCAAGTGGAAAATACTTATAAAATTAACTATGAAGACACAAAAACCCCTTCCCACACACATCCACACACTTTCCCTTCACCTTACCATGTGCCAGGTTCTCAAATTTCTGTGCCAGCTCCTTCATGGACAGTTTGGTCTCCGTCTCACTCTCCAGCTTCGACAACTCTCTAAGCATCATACAGCCACTCAGAGCACTGAGCACTGACTCTTCAGTCTGAGGAGAAGAAGGCCGGAGTGCCAGGTTACTTAAACATGCTTCTCTTTTTACAAATATGCCATTATAGGGCAAACAGGTGGAATTTCGTGTCTTCTGCTTAGAAAGGAAAAAGATTCGCTATTTTAATCTTGTTGCGTGGGGCTCCAGAAAAACTTTTCATCTCTTTTATGCAACTCCAAGCCATAACATAGCACATAATGTAATTACCATCTCCCAGAAGAAGGCAGCCATTTCACCTCGGTTCTGCAGCACAGCCCAGATGAAGAGAGAGGCCCAGGGATGGAGGCAGCACTGCTCACGGTAAGAACTCTTCTCCTGTAACAACTTGTTCACTTTCTGAAGGAGCAAGAGTACATACAGAGTGGGATCAATCATAAACTTACAGTAGACCTACTGAATAAAGTGAAAAGTATATAAATCAATATAGTGTCTTAGCTTGAAGAGGGGGTCAAAGGTACCGACAGAATAGTGCAATTAATACCTTGTTGGCCGATCTTGTGCTAGTAACCCTCTCAAGTCCCAGTGGAGTGGTGTAAAATGGCTGACATACATCCTCAAAGATATCCCGTAATACCCGTGACACCTGGAATTTCAGGAAAACAGTAGCACCTATTACAAATATATCTTAAAATTGAAAATTTCTCCCGTAGGTCACTTGCTCTCTGGGTAATCAACTTACTTTGCATGCATTTAATATGTAGCCACCTCCTAACTAACTTAAATCAATGAATGGCTGTACGTCACTGGAATATACTCCACTGACAAGACATTCCTGTGCATCAGTCAATACCATGTCCCACCTCATACAAACTGAGCTCCTTGATGGAACGGGGTCCAGGCTGGGAGTTCTCAGCATCCTCAGCGACAGGGTCAGGTGGTTCTGAGAGATAGGCCGCCGACCCGCTGGCACCCTGCCGTTCACTGAGGCGACGCAGCAATAGTGCATGGGCAACAGAGTTCTCTGACACAGAGCGGTACAGTGCCTCCAGGTGGCCAAATGTGAGGTAATCCAGGATGTTCAGGCCATTCTCCACAAAGAGCCGGACGAACTGGGGCTTGTCATATATCAAGGCATCCGTCATGCAGTCCTCCAGGTCTTCATACTTATCATGGGAGAGTTATACATGGGAGTAGAATACATTTAGACCTATTGAATGGCTGAGTTTACATAAAAATTAACAATGAGTGGATGAGTGACCCCAAAGTTGTTGGAATTTTTTTCTGTAGTAAATAGAGTCAAACCGTATTTGTGATACTGTAAAATCCATGAAAAAGTATTTGCCCCCTGTCTAATTTTCTGCAGTTTTTCACTTTTATCACATTGAAATTTTCATGGGCTGTAGTAGTGCATTGAAGGAGTCAGATAGAATAAAATACTGAAAAGTTTGATTCTTTTGTTTGGAAATCAAACATGCTAAAAGTTATTGTGCCCTCTATTTAACTTAACACAATTAAATGCATAATTAGGGTCAAAAGTTTGAGTAGTTTGGTTAACAATCAGGCCTCATTTTGGCCAGCCCTGTTCAATATAAATCTGACTAACTTTGACCCTAATCGTCCGAGTGATGTTATCAGCACAGAGGGGGACGTCATGCCGTAATTTAAAAACAAATTCCTGAAGACCTCCGAAAAAAGTTTTTACCACATATCAGACTGGAAAGGGTTACATAGTCTTTTCTAAGGTACTGGGTGGCACCAGACCACATTCTGAGCCATACTGTCCAAATGGAGAATGGACAGGAGTCACCGTCCTACAAAAATCTCTCTAAGGGCATGTGTAAAATTGTCAGGGAAGTCACAAAGAACCCTTGGACTACAACCAGGGATCTGCAGACTTTTCTCGCCTCTGCAAAGTTCAATGTTGCTGATTCCACCTACAGAAAGACACTGAGCGAAGATTTGATTCATGGCAGAATAGCAATGGCAAAAAACACATCTAACTAATAAGAACATGAATTTTCTCAAGTTTTCCACAAAGTGTCTGTATGATTCTGGATAAATGGTCTATGGGCAGATGAGTCAAAAGTGGAGCTTTTTGGCCAACATGGGTCCCGTTATATCTAGTGGAATACCAGCATTTCATTCCACAGCAAGAACTTCCTACCCTCAACGGTCAAGCATGGTTGTGGCAGTGTCATGGTTTAGGGATGCTTTGCTGTATCAGGACCTGGATGCCTTGTCATCATTGAAGGAACCATGAATTTAGCTCTGTATCAGAGTATTCCACAGAAGAATGTCAATCTAACCATGAGCTAAAGCTAAGGCGGAGCAGGGTCATGCAGCAAATCAGTGATCCGAAACACACAAGAAAGTATACATCAGAATGGATGAATACGAAGAAAAAAGCCAAGTCAAACTCATTTCAGATGTTTTGGCTTGACCTGAAACGAGCAGTTCATGCTTGAAAATCCACACCGAGCTAAAGCAGTTCTGCATGGAGGAGTAGGACAAAATTCCTTCACTGCACCATTAATCAATAACTACACAAAGCATTTGGTTGCTAAAGGCAGCCTAACCAGTTATTGAGTGTAAGAGGGTGCTTTTTCCACATGGGGTCGTTGAATGTTGCTTTCTTTCTTGAATAAATGCATTTTTCATCAACATTTTGTGTTATTTGGCCTGTTTTTAGTTTTTTGTGAGTGTGCTGGTTTACTTGGGTCGCTTTTATCTATCATTATGTTTTTGTTAGGACGATCTGACAACATTCATGCAAAACCACCAAAAAAATCAGAAGGGGAAAAAATTGTGTTTGACCGCATTCTCCCACCAACCACAATGTATAAAATTGTGTTTGAGTAAACATACAATATGCATGCATATGCATATACATGTTTTATTTTCCAATGTTATTAATTTTAAAATTACATTTATCTATAATTCGAAAGCTGAATTCCAATACCAGTTTTAAGAAAAATCCTTTTTCATGGAATGAACGCAGCCAAAGCCCCTTTATAAAAACTGAATTTTACTCAACTAAATTTTTTACTCAAAAGTCCTGTTTAGGTTATATACATCACAGACTGTATTCTCCCAACGCAATACATGTAGTACAGATTATTGCCCTGTAGAAGGACTGCATTTATCCACAGCACAGTTCTATAGTATGGAGTATGAAGCTTACCTTCCATTGAATGCCCCCATTGAAGAGCTCACTCTTGGCAATGTCCACCCTGTTCCAGGTCACAGCCAGCTTCAGTTCCTCTGCATGAGGGCTGGCCTGACTAGATCCACGCTGTTTGCTAGCTGCGAAACAGGAGCGAGAAAACAACTATGCCTGATGGTACTTTCACACTGATAAAGTGCTTTTCTCCACTTTGACGCAGATAAAAACATTTCAAATTATTATTTTCAAACCACAAACCAAGGACACAGTCACGCTGGTTGTCTGCAAAAATGGCACTGACAATCTGGCCAATTCATTGAATAATTACTCAAAATGGACGAAGAATGTGAGAATGGTTACCTCTAACAAGTGCTTTAAGCAGCACTGTATCAAAATCTTCAGGTCCGTCCTGCTCCCCTTGGTAGACTGTAATCAGGGCCCGATTCTGATAGATACTAAGAGCCTTGGGGATGGGGGGTAAGGAGTGTTGAAATTACAGAGTAAAGACAAACTTTATGGGTCAACCCGGCCACATTCCCAACTGGATGAATGACATCGGCCCCAAAGTGTTTTTTTTACAAAGCAAACAAACTATACCATCCCCATCACATCTGTGTCCTCCCTCACCGTTTCAGTCAGTTTTTCCACCTGCTGCTCAGCCACCGAGGGAAAGTGCTTCTTCACCCTATCCCCGACCCTGTCTCTTAATTCGGGCTCGGAAACTTCCGCATCTTCATCAGACAAATCCAGGGGAGTGGAGGAGAGGTCCCAGAGAACTTCACAGATAAAATCAGCAGCACCTCCTGACTCGGCCAGGACCAGCCAGGGAGTGGAGTTCCGGAGAGAGAGGTCCAGTCGCTGAGAAAAGGTAGTTTGGAATTGGATAGGATAAAAAATATCACGCCATATTATTGGAGCCATCAGCATTCTCCTGAAGTTACCTCTAGTATAGCAGCACCCCCTGCTATCAGCATGCAAAGAACTGGAATCTCAATACTTCCACTTCCTGGATGAGAGAGAAATTATTCACCACTATAAAAAATGGAGACGGCTCAGTGCCAACAGCCTGGTCACAAAGAAAGGCAGACACAAGAAAAATTGGTTGGCTTGTGAGAAGGAGAGATGGAGACAGAAATATACTTTCTCTTTTGCTGTTAAAAATATTCAAAATTAAAAGCAAAACATTTTTAAATGACTGAAATATCCCTCTGCACCAATTCCCGAAGAAATTCCCAAACAAGAAAAGGGTTTTATTGGGGGAAGGACACACAGCACCATTGGCTTCCTAGTATGTGGCTGCGTTCCGTAACCCGAGTTAACCAGACAGTCAGTAAGCAAGCGCGGTACCAAATTCAATTTAATATCAACCTTTGTGTGATATGTTTTCAGTTTTTTATGTATTATTACTATGCGTACATTTTGTTTTATTTATTTGTTATTGTTACTTCTTAATCTTATTTTTTATTTAGTACTAGAATCCTTTGCATCACTTCGGCAATACTTGTAATCTTATGGTAAAGTCCATTTGAATAGACTAAGCACATTTGAATAGCCTAAGAGTAAGAGTGAGAGTAAGAGTAGGAGTAATAATGAACATGGTGAGCTGCAGAGCCAAGCACTTTACAAAATAGTTGACAGCAGGATCAGAGAAAAATATTACGTTGTGAAATATCAAAACAGATCTTTTTATATATTGTATTCATACCAAATGACCACATCTACATAAGTAAAATAATACAAAAAAGTTGTACAATTCCTCTTTTAGGAACAAATTACATTTTTATATTGTTCCTATGAATAACTCATTCCATACCCATGTTTATATCATATGACAGGTGGGAAAGCTAAACTATAAACACCAAGTGGCAGACTGTCGGACTCTATGGGTCATCTCTTCTAGATAACATATTCACAGTCCAAGTAACCTATTTGTTTACTTCATAGATAAGACATTCTTTTCCATCCCTACTTCTTGCTAACATTATCTCTCTCACCCCAGATTCCGGTTCTCTGGTGCGAGATATAGTTCTCCAGGTTGGCCCTGAAGCCTGCCTCACCCCCCCTTCGGCCCACACTGCCATCATCCACCAGAAGGAAGGCTTTGTAATTGTTGTCCAAACAATGGGAGTCACAAGTGTTTTGAATGTAGTACTTGGCAGGGAAACTTCCCTAGGAGAAAGAGAGATTTTCAGGTTTCAGATATTACTGCAGATTGGACTTTAAATGTGAGTCTCAAAATCACATTTTGCATTTCATAATTTAATATATTGAGCATGCCATTTGTGTGATCTTGAAGTGTGGAGGTTGAGTTACCTGTCGGTTGATTAGCTGTTGCCGGTTGTGAACCAGTCCCCAGGGAGCTATGCCCAGGGCAGTGACCTTGGTATGAGAGAGAGAGGGGGCGGCAGTTCCGTGATCCCTTACTGCCTCCCCAATACAGCTCCCCACACCCTCTCGCAACCCTTCCGTCAATAACCATGCCCCTGAAACAAACCGAGAGGAAGATTGGGAGGGTAGTTAAACCTCTGAGAGCTATGTAACAAGGTGGAACCAGAAATCCAAGTACCCTTTTCCGTGCAGGAGACATTTAAAAGACATGTCTATTGTGATCGGATTCAACAGTATTCTCCACAGAGTATTCTCTGGAGATCTGAAGTTCTTTCATGGTCCTGGGAGATACTTTGTTTGTACAAAATCACAGCTAAATCTGCAGCCTCCATTTGTAATGGATTTTAAGGAGAATGAAAATCCTTTGAATTACAATGTGAATATCTTCACATGCTGAAAAACAGGTTAAAAAATCGTAAGAGAAAATACAGTACAAACAGTGTAAGCACACATGGACTGAGTGACACACTACAGCAAATAGTTACTGAGAAGACCAAAGGAATAGCTTTAAACAGAGAGATAAGTCACCTGTGCTTTGTGCGGCCCTCACCAGCCCCTGCCTCAGCACCTCTCGAACCCATTTTTTCACCTTTGCCCTGCCGTCCCCGCCCACTAAGGACACAACCAGGTTGGGAGGGGGGACGCCCCAGTGTTTAGTCAGCAGAGTGTAGACAATGTGTGGGGGGGTGTCACAGGACAGACGCAGGAACTGGGGGAGAAATGGGAAGTTGCATTTGAACTGACCAGACACCACCAAGGTTTTTGATGTTATTCTGTAGATCTCGGGGCACAATTCCAAGCTTTGACCTTGTGTAACATTATTATTGGGATGCACATATAAGCAGACACTATCCCTATCAGTTTAGTCACTTTGTGGCATTAAATGTTTCACACTTGACTTGAGAATAAAAACTCCAAGAGATGAAAACCAAAAGTAAGTATTTATTAAATTATCTGTGGTCACACAAAATGCTTATATTACACGCTCCCTGTGTAACACATTTTTGAGGAAAAAGCAGTGCTAAATGGATAAATTGCCTTTGTTTTGTTTTAATTTAGCAACTGGTTTGAAAATTGTGAAAATTGTGAATTTAACTATTGTATAGTTAAGAGGAAAGAGAAGGCTAGGTTAAAGAACAGCATTATTTTTGGGGCACCCACGTGGCTATGTCTCCGTCCAGCACCGGCAAACTCAAGCTCGCCAAAGGCATCTGTGGGGTATTCGGTGGAGTGTCGGGAACTCTCCCATTGGCTCATAATAGCCCTGCCAAAATTGTCTCCCGTCGCCACAGATGCATGTGTGTCCCGCATCCCTCCACACTGGCACATACTTTCATTGCTGAGGGGGATGGGAGAAGGCAAGATTCAATTTACATATGTGCTGACAAGACAATACGGTACATTAACCCTGGAACGGTGGTAAAAGCAGAATAGCCCAAGACCTTACCTTAAACAATCTTCAATAAAGGTTGTGCACACTCGCTTCTTAATAATTTTTGGTATCCAGCTCTGAAATTAAAATATTTTATTTTCAACACATGATGTTACTTTAGAATTCCTTTGCACAAACCTTTATTCCCAGCATTGACTTTGAAACCCCACCCCTTCAATCTTAAACTCAGCCATTACCATGCCATTGCTGTCTATGTTGTTATGAAGTTAATCCAGTATAAAACACACTCCAATAGACATAAGCATCGGATTCGGATAACAACTGAGCTGTTATGCATCCCATTATTGAGGCATGAGAGTAGACAACAACCGTGCCCAAGATGCCTGGCCCCAGATGCATGCTAAAACTACCAGCAAATCAGCAGTTTTTGAGCAGCTAACTGCATTTATGTCAGCATAATGATGTTCAATAATCTGAGATTAGGAAACACAACATTGTTGTGTAATTATTACAGTCAGATGTAACTTTCTCTGTCTTCCAGTGGAGAGGAATCCAATTCAAATACCTCAGTGTCACTAGCAATTGTGCATATAGTAGCTAATGTATGTAACTGTAAATGTATGTAGACTGGAGAGGTCTTGCTTAAATAAAAGAGACGAGTTCCACCTGTGTTGGAGTTCTTTCATACCATCATATAATCCCTCGTTGGCTTGATTAAGCAGCAAGCCATAATGTATGCTGGAGACTACGTTTCAGAACCAACGCTTCTGAACCTTCTGAAATAGCATCTGCCAGCTTCATCAAACTAGAGAAACGTCGTCATGTTAACGACAAATTAATCCCCAAACCCATTTGGAAAAAAAACAAATTTTTCTATAAATATAAACCTCTACTGGGATTTTTATGCTCTTCAATTTGCTTATGTACTTGTGTGGCCTTCAGCTAAATAAATAAAATATGAATGACAAATCTCAATTCAAATGTAGTAATAGGGCTTCCTGACTCCTGACAATTTTTTACAGTGAAATATTTTGGGCCTCCGAGTACTTTGCAAGGCTCAAAAATTGGTTCCAACACAAAAAAGTCTTACTGTTCACTGTTGCAATGATAAACCATCATAATATTTAAATTAAGACATATCTATTACCATATACATGATTTATATACTAATATAAATATAATATACTAATTATAACTAAATAAACACATGTATGTATGTATGTATGTATGAATGCATATAATCATGCCTTTCGCATTTATTTAATGGTGACGTTGGTAGGAAAGCCAATGATAAAGTTAGAGACGTCACTTTTTACCCCTGCTCTTTCACAGGCACCTACAGCCAATGACCTCATACGTTTTTCTCTTCCAGCGTAATATGTCTTGTATTAATATATAATAAATGTTCAATAATCAAACCTCTCTCCAATCTGTTACACAATCTTTTTTAAATCTATGATTAAGGCACTTATACACACACACACACACACTCTACCGGTCAAAAGTTTTAGAACACCAGTTTTCCAGTTTATATTGAAATTTATGCAGTTCAAGTCCAGTGAATAACCTGAAATGGTACAAAGGTAAGCGGTAAACTGCTAGAGGGTAAAAAAAAAAAAAATTACATATCAGAGTTATACAAAAAGGCCTTTTTCAGGGAACAAGTAATGGGTTAACCACTTACAGCTGTTCTGCAGCAATGGAAGTAAATTAAGTTGATACTTAGTTGATACTAACAATTCCTACAGGTGTCCCAACTTTTGTTTATTACTTACAAACCATCTATCTGTATAAAAGCATTGTTAGAACAGACTGTTACCACACCCTCTTTAGCATTATTTTGACAGTATTGTACTGCAGGAAGTAGTATATGATCTCATAATGGCGAGAAGGACAAAGGAAGACAGACAGACAGACCATTATAACCCTTAAAAGTGTAGGTCTTTCCTTTAGAGAAACTGCAAAGAAAGCCAAGGTGTCAGTGAGTAAAGTTTCCTACACCATCAAAAGGCATTTGGAAACTGGAGGAAACTCTGAGAGGAAGAGGTCTGGCAGACCCAAAGCCACAACAGAATCAGAAGACAGAATGACAGAAGACATTTCTGAGAGTCAACAGCTTGCGTGATAGGCGGCTTCAAGCACAGCTTAACACTGGTCGAAATAAGCAAGACTCAGTTTCAACTGTGAAGAGAAGACTTTGAGCTGCAGGTTTGACAGGTCGAGTGGCAGTAAGAAAGTTATTGCTAAGATGGCAAAATAAGAAAACGAGGCTTGCCTGGGCCATGAACCACCACCAGTGGAAGAAGGTCTTATGGATCGATGACTCAAAATTTAAAATTTGACTCAAAATCATTTCATCCCACAGGGTTTTTGTATGCCGTCAAGTAGGCGAAAGGATGGTTTCTCGGTGTGTGACAACAACTGTCAAACATGGAGGAGGAAGCATGATGGCCTGGGGCTCTTTTGCTGGATCCATAGTCTAGCAAAAGAGCGACTTGCACAGAGTGACTGGCACCCTGAACCAAAACTGCTACCACAGCATTTTGCAGCGCCGTGCAATACCCTCTGGTAAACGCCTACTTGGTCAGGGGTTCACAGTAAGATAATGACCCAAAACATATCTTCAGGCTATGTCAGAACTACCTTAGAAGAAAAGAACAAAATGGTATGTTTCAAATCATGGAATGGCCAGCACAGTCTCCAGACTTAAACCCCATTGAGCTGGTTTGGGATGAACTGGACAGAAGAGTGAAACCTACAAGTCAACACATTTGTGTGTTGGGAAGAACTTTCTGACCAATATTTGATTTCCATTCTAGAAAGAATGCCACAAGTGTGTTTGGCTGTTATATCTGCAAAAGGTGGCTACTTTGATGAGTCAAAAATTTAGATTAAATTTTGTTAAACA